>KZ652389.1:67189-88265 GCA_001010745.2 Gerris buenoi | reverse complement strand
GGGGGGGGGGGGGGGGAGAATAATGAACCATTTTTCAAATGGGATTGTTCCCTCTACCACTTCCTTGCTCTGAGAGAAATGTAGACTCTAATGTCACAAAAAAATATGCCCCTAATGTCAGTTTTACTATTAATATTATAGAAGGATGGATTCGCCTGATTAATAAAAACTAAAGTTAGTGTGGGAAATAATATAAATGAACCTTTGGTAATTGAAAGATCCAAGATTGCCTGATCTTTTACTTTATTATTTTTACTTGCAATGTTGTTACATTTAGAATTTTTTTGGCACTCAGGTTGGCCAACTTATGTGAGAGAAAAAATGAGACATTTTTGTTTTTCTAAATGGTCCTTTGAGATGTAAAAAAAATGCAGTCAAAAATCAATTCCATTTGTATACACAAGTATTAGGTTGACACTTAGTAATGCAGGTGAGAGTCATTTTACAAGGTCTAAGAAAATTGTTCTAACAGCTAAATGGGGTAAAACATACTGGAGCATTATAATATCATCAATTATCATGTGCTACAACTTTCAACTAATAGATTCTAGATGCTAGATGAAGATATAAGTGATGATCTTTCAGTGCAATAAATATTACAGCTTACATTTACGTGATTTTTTTCCCCCCTTGGACAGATAATGTCTGAGCTTAGGTAAAAATAACATGTATACCAAAATACCAAATTTAAACTAAATCATTGATAACTAAAGTTAATGCTGCGTGTGTAAACATGACAGACAGAGAGGGTCCAAATTTTGCTAAATGTAAAAAGCTCGCTTCAATTTACTATTTTAAAGTATTATTTATTTACGGCACTACCCTTCCAAATTTGTTAAAAAAATGTATAGTTAATAATCTTGTAATTAATCTGTTTGCAGTGACCATCCATAGAATGGACCGGGCTTGTTGCAGTATTGATTAAATGTTAACTCATCAAGACAAGATGTTGGAATGATAGGTTCATATTTATAGTTTGTAAAGACAATTTCTGGGTTAGATTTTGCATCTTACCACTGATATTGTTAGTAACTCATCAGAGACCAATATTACAATCTCTGTGATCTTGTTTTGATTCTAATATGACTTTTTTTATTTTCTTAGACGAAGGGATGAATTATAATTAAAGAATGAGATATGACATCAGAAACCATTTTTATTTTAAATACTTTATTTTTCTTTTTTTTTAATATTTATTTTATCTTTACTGACTGAATATTTATATCATCATAATAAGATAATATTATGACAGAAAAATACATATACTAACACATTAAACTTATTTATTTTTATCTTGTCATAATATGATGAGTTTTTACGATCACCTCTGGATAATACAGTTAATTGTTAAATATAAATTGTATGGATGCTCTGTGTTATTGTTAGAGAAGTGATCACAAACCTTAACTCTTTATCAATCCTTTAGTCTAATATAGTAGAGAATATCAAAAATTAATAATATATACCGAATATTTAGCACTGTTACATTAGGTATTTATATTTTATGCCTACATTTTTAGGCAAACTGTTTCGTTTAATATTGTATGATAAAGCAAATTGTATAATTTATGTATTAAATTTTCCTTATTAATTGTTTTTTTTTTATATATATGTTCCTTAATCTTTAGCTGCTGTTATTTTTTATAACATCCTGATCAATACATTATTAATTATTACAGTAAAAGGGTTCAGCCACTTGACTCGTCTACTCGATGTGCCATTTCTTAATATATTGATCATATAGAAAAGCTAATTGTAACACAAGCAGCTTGGTGACTATTATTTGCTCAAAATCTTTTTGGTGCTAACTTCTTGAACATTCATATAGCAGTGACAGTGTTAAAAAAGAATTGATTAACTCTCTAATCTGATATCACCAAAAGAAAGATTCTTGATGGTGAGCTTCAAAGTAGCAGTTCAATATGTAATGTACATATTTAAGATTTACCCAAAACTTAAGGCTATTCTGTAGTTATCCACATAGTGGGGAATCGCTTGGCTGCATAATTTTGCTTTATACACGTAGAGATTATTTTGCCTTTGTCAAAACAGTTCAATTTTAAGATTTATACTCTTGAAAGATTATATCTAAATAATTAATACTTTTAGACATTGTTGTATTTGCTATCTTGGTGATAAATGAGTTTTTGAAGGCTTGTTTTGATATAGAAGGCAATGCTGCACAGTGGGCGAGTGCCCAACTCTGGAAGCCAGGGGTCTCTTACTTTATACTAAAAGGTTGGAGTTGGTATATAACGGTGACAACTGAAGGATCACATCACACTAGACACTATATGTTTCCAAACTATGTGTACGTTCTTACTATTTTTGATTTATTCCTTACCTCCTAACACAACAGAGATTATGTCCCTTTGTCTATACAGTTCATTTGAGTAATACCCCTCCTCCCATTTTCAAGCCTCTTTTCCCAGGTGGCTGGATAACAGCAGGTTTATGATGTTACTATTATGTCACTTGTATGTGTGTAGGTATTTAACCTAAAACGTTGAAACTTGACAGAATAATCAGTCTTTACCTCCCGGAAAACCAACTTTTTCCGCCATCTTGAATCCAGTTTGCTGAGTTAGCAAAAATGTAAAAAAAAATTGTCGAAAATGGTCCTGATCAAGTTTAAATTTGGCACGAATGTATCTCTCTGTATGACAAACAAGCCCACCAAATTTCAATTTGATATTGGTGGCCATTTTGAAGGAACCGGGAAAAATTAAGGAACAAATATAAAAAAAAATATGAAATTCAATTAGTAAAACTAGGAAGGTGCGCTTCACGTAAGTACATGAGGTGATAATCCCCGGTTTCTGTACGATGAAGTTAAAATTATTAAGTGTAATAGTTGCATATTCTTTTTCTAAACTTCACTACCTTTAAATTGATTTATATGATGTATAACATGTCATTTTCATAGATCATGGTGACTAAAAACTTTTTAAGTTGCCCGCCTTATTGGCCCCATCTTGAAAATGAAAATATTAAGTGTGTAATTTTAGTAGTTACATAATATTCTTTTTCTACATTTCAAGACCTTTAATTTGATGTATCACATGTCATGGTGACTAAAAACATTTTTTTTTTAGTTCCCCGCCATATTGGCTGCCATCATGAAAATATTAAGTGTGAAAAATTGAAAAAGTGTCCAGTTGTCAAAAATACCGAGATGCACCTGCGTGCTAAATTTCATGTTCCTAGCTATAGTAGTTTATGAATTGAAACAAGCAACGGAGAGACAGACAGAGCCGTTATATAAGGTTTTTTTTTTGTACTTTGTACAGAAACCTAAAAGTTATAAGCGAATAATGTTATTATTAGTAGGATAATGTAATTAGTGCGAATTTTGACGTCAAAGTTTGTTTACATGCCTGTCAAAATTCAAATAATTGAATAAATGAAAGAAAATAAATAAAAATAATGTATAAACAAGTAAGGCGTGCTTCACGTAAGTACGTGAGGTGATAATCGCCGGTTTCTGTACTACTTAGTTAAAATATTAAGTGTAATACAAGTTGCATATTCTTTTTCTACACTTCAAGACCTTTAAATAGATGTATAACATGCCATGGTAACTAAAAACTTTTTTTAGTTGCCCGCCATCTTGAAAATATTACGTATTATTTTCATAGTTGCATATTCTTTTTCTACACTTTAAGATCTTTAAATTTAACCACGGGGCCGGTGTGACCGAGTGGTTAGCATCCTCTGCTCTGAAACCCCGACGTGAGTTCAAATCCCGGAGGGGTCAGACATGTTTCACACTGATGATCTCATCGAGTAGAGATGAGTAAAGTGGTCGGATAACCCCCATCCTGTAATGACCCAATGAGCAGTCGAACGGGACTAAAATACCCAAAGGAAAAAAAAAGAAAAAAAAATACCTTTAAATTGATGTGTAACAGGTAACTAAAAACTTTTTTTTAGTCACTTACCATATTGGCCGCCATCTTGAAAATATTCAGTGTGGAATTTTAATTATTACAAATTCATTTTCTACACTTTAAGACCTTCAAATTGATGTATAACATGCCATGGTGACTTAAAACCTTTTTTAGCCACCCGCCATATTGGTCGCCATCTTGAAAATATTACATAATGTGTTATTTTAATAGTTGCATATTCTTTTTCTACACTTCAAGACCTTTAAATTGATGTATAACATGCCATGGGACCAAAAACCTTTTTTTTTGGTCACCCACCACCACCATATTGGCTGGGCCGCCATCTTGGAAATATTAAGTGTAAAAGTTTTTTTTTTAGATTATGGCGGGGAACACCCCCCCTTCCCCCCTGTCTTAATACCAGTACATTTTTTCGTTGATTTGTTAAAAATAAATAATTAGAATTGCGTGGTCACATGATAAATACATTTTTAAGGGCACAAGAGAGTAGAGAAATTATTAGCGGCACATATCACATAGCTTCTTCGTATATTCTATCTCCATCAATCACTACTTTCTTTGTAGAGGAATGTTTACATGACTGCAGAGCAGAATGCTAATATGGCTGCTGATATGGGACAATTTGTGGGCTAACTTTGACATATAATCCAAATTTCAATAAAACCTGACAAGTAATTTTAAAAATATTGGTATTCGCAAAAACGTCGACGGAAATTATTGTTTAACACAACTAAATTCGGACCCCCCGTCGCCGTACATCTCCAAAGATTTCCTCCGATCCAGATGGCGTTGTAGCTTTTGGGGTCCTTTCTTTTGGCCTCAAGATTTGAATCTATCAATCTATTTATAGTTCATCGTGATCGTGGTCATTTAATTTTGTTTGTTTGTGTGTTATCGTTATCGTGTTTTGTTACACATACATAGTTATTTAGTGTGTGTATCTTTATTCATGTTTACATTAAATTAACGCGTTTAAGAGTTAATAACAACAAACAACCTTATTATTTTCCTATTGCTCTAAAACGATTTAATTTAGTTTACAGTTTATTCAGATTATAGTTCGTTGTTTTACTAAAAATGTTACTGTTACAAGCAAGAACATGTGAATGATCATTTGTTTTCAGTACCTTTAAACTGGGTGTGATAGATAAAGACTATATACAAGCGTTTATTATAGACTCTCCGTCAGTAATCATGTATCGCCCTGGTGGTATGAGCAGCGATGAGGATAGTGATTGGGACGATAATTATTTTTCTCAGGAGAAATCCGTTAGAGCTACAACGAACACAAGTATATCTCCTCCTGAAGTATCTTTAGAAGAACAATTAATCGAAGCTGTCACTGCTAAGGATGTTGAAAAGGTAAGAGAACTTTTACAGAAAGGAGCCGATGCTAATTTTTCACCACAGAATGCCTGGAACCCTATTTTACAAGCGTCGTATTATGGTTGCTATGACATCGTAAAACTTCTTGTGGATCATGGAGCTGATGTAAATAGTAGTCACGAAAAATTTACTCCTCTCTTGGCTATTTGTAGTTCTACTAAGAGGGATGAAGATGAATTACTCAAGTGCTTAGATCTCCTAGTTGCTAAAGGAGCCAATGTAAATACATGTGATTGGTACAGGGTGTCAGCTCTATCTCACGCTGTCAGACATTGTCGCCAAAGGCTAGCTGCTAAACTCATTGAGGAAGGATCTGATGTAAATGTTATCGATCAAGATGGTTGGTCCCCTATTTTTTATGCTGTGGATACGGGTAATGCTGATTTGGTGTCTCTCCTAAAAAACGCAGAAGCAAATATATATGTGATAGAAAAAAGAGGTCGTACTCTACTCGATTTTGCTCTGGAGAAAGAAAACTTAGATGTGATTAACCTTCTGAGTGGAGGTTTAGAAACTGACAAATGGGTACTCCCCTTGGACTCAAATTATAATCAATCCAATATCTACAAACGTATTATCTCTGCTTTCCCTGGTAAAGATGATAGACTTTCTGGATTCATGCCAGATGTGTTCAATATACTCACTGCTGTGCAGCTCACACATCTCAATAGAAATTTTTATGACAACCGTGTTGGATTAGGTCATCTTCTCACTTCTGATGAAAGATTTCTTAAACATATTGGAGTTAAGTTCTGGTTTGAAAGGCGTAAAATACTTAGGACCGTAGAGAAGTTCCATGAATATCCATGGTGTATGAGTAGTTTTGGATGTGTTGTGTCCCAAAAAGAACTAGACTTGTATGAAATCGCTCAACTGATGGCCACTTTGACTAGGCAATTATATTTGATCAGTGTTACCAGTTATTGGTGGTCTAAACAAGGAGGAATTGACGTTAGAGTCAAAACACTTTCTAGTAATGTTAAAGAAAATTTAAGAACTATTAAAATACTTAGAGGAAAATTAAAATTGTTGCAAAGCATAGTTAAAAAAGTTGATGACAAAGAAGACATTATTCCATCAGATATCATTTTGCCTTTGGAGCACCCTAGTCCTTGTAGATTTCTTTGTAAAGCAATTTTAACTTGCATTACCCTGGCTGGTGTATTTCTGATTAAAAAAAGGCAAACAACTCTATTATTGACTTCTGCCTTTAAATGGAGGTAACAAGATTTCGCATTAGTTATGATATTTTTATGATACCTACTTAAAAACATATAGGTTGAATGTATCTCTAAAAAAATGGCTAATTATTGTTCTTTAAGTGATAAAGTTAATGTACTGATCTTTCCTATCTCATTTTTATTATGATCAGAAATTAATTAATATATTTTATATATTTACTATATTTTATTTGAACCTTTTATTAATGTATATATGTTATTTTTAATATTTTTCTGTGTAAAAATGTATTAACTAAAAGAAATAAAGTTTGATGTTTCGTTTAAATAATTTTTAAACAGAGTATACTCAATTTTAAAAAGAAGCCTTCTTAATCTACTCTTATATTTAATTATTAAGTATCACCATTTCCACTAGGGCAAACTTTAATTAAATTGGCTTTATTGTTTATTCCGAAAACTAAAATTGTTTTAATTTTACAATAATTTTGTGTGAAGACATTTGGTTATTGAACTTCACCACTTTCATAATGAGTCGCTAGTCACTATTATACATTAGAGAAAAACACAGTCGAGTGTCTTAATTATATTATCCGGGTCTTAAGAATATTTAATGGCAGAACACTTCTAGCAATATTTATCATTAGTGCATTGACTTACATACTATTTTAACATAGTATAACGTTTTAACCATTGACATTAGTGTGTTTTCATTAATATTATTTACTTAATTTCAATTGAATTTATTATTTATGAAAGAAACATGGATGGTCTGTTGAAAGTAGCCCATAGATGGTCTCATATTAATTTCAACCAATCACACATTTAATATTGAATCAAAATAAATGTGACCCTTGTTTTTACACCCAATATTTCCAAGATGGTGGCCCGGGCAATATGGCGAATAATTAAAAAAAAGTTTTTAGCTACCATGACATGTTATACATCAATTTAAAGGTCTTGAAGTGTAGAAAAAGAATATACAACTATTAAAACAACACACATAATATTTTCAAGATGGCGGGCGACTAAAAAAATGCATGTAGATTAATTTATTCTTAGAAATTGGCCTTTTTAGGGTTTTATTTCTTTTTATATATTATATATTAAATATAATAAATAAATAACACCACTTCCTCTGTTTAAACTGCTATATTTCGCCATCACTTTATGGCTTCTTCAGGCTACAACAATAATCCAAAAATCAACAACTTTAACAAACATTAAAAATATTATCCCAATGATATAATTTTTAAATATTAATAAATTACTATTTTGATTTTGGTAATTACAATAACAAAAATTTAAATTAAATAAAAAATTGTTAAAAAGAGTTAAAAATACCTTGTAGGCTCCCTGTTACATTAGTCTTCTTTTATAAAACAATGTTCAGTTACAAATATGTAAATTTTTACACTTCGTCAATTTATAAATGAAACAAGGAAAAATTTAAATACACACATTTATGAATCCTCCCTGCTAAAAAAATGCAACAATTTCACTTAGTAATTTTTACTTAATCGTACAGAAACCGGCGATTATCGCCTCACGTACTTACGTGAAGCATAACTTGTTTTTCAAAGCAAACTTATTAATTATATCTTTAAAATCTGCCCTGTGAAAAGAACCATAAAATTGTATAGTTTAGTATTGTCTCATATAAAGAGAAAATATTGAGTTCCCCTGAGTCCAAAAAAGTGGTATTTAAAAAATGTTTGTATGTCGTCTCTCTGTGTAGACGTCTGGAGCCTTAACTACTGATCTGATTTTGATGAAATTTGACATAAATGTTCAGAAAAATCATACCCCGAGGCGAGAAATTAATTTTAGCTTCAAATTTGGGGGCGTTACCCCCCAAAAAAACTTTAAGAAAATTTGAAATTAAATTATTTCTCGAAAACCGTTTGGACAATTTTGATTAAAAAATGTTAAAATGTAGTCAAAACAAATCTGACGACATAAGCGGTTTTCCCGGGAATAATCTAATTTATCCGGGAATAATCGTTCCTGAGAAAATAGATTTTGTTGGGTCTAACATCGTGCGCCCCTGGGCCTGGGCCCACCGGGCCAATTTGTTAAATAGGCCCTGCTTACTGGGATTTAAACAACCGCACTTATAATGCTAAGTGAGATCACATTATTTTGGGATGCAAGGGAGCTATTTTCCACACAAATTGAGACTTTTTTTTATTGCGGTGGTCACCATTCCCTATATATACGCCTTTTGTCTCAGAAACTATGTTTTTTGTGAAAAGGCATCAGATTACAGTTTCATTACCTATACTATTTACTTAAATAGTATGGCCCTTCATCTATATGACCATTGTGATCATTCTACACTCCCATCTTGATTAGATTTTAGAATATAATATAGTGTTGTCTGAAATAACTTAGAAAAAAACTCATTTATTGAAATCAAACGATTCAACTAATAGTTGCCTTTATTTATCATAATATTATATTCTGCCTGCTTCATTTGGATATTGCTGCTGTATATACTGATATTCATTGTTGACATCTCCTCCGCAGTTGCTCATTTCATTGTGCTTCCTTCTTACAACTCTTAGCTTCATTTTATTATGAAAAACTCTTAGAGGTTTCATTAGTGCACTCTTTTATAAAAATCATACCTTACAATATGGAGTATTTAATGGACGAGGATTAAATTTTATATTGTCTCATTTGATGTCACAGTTATTTCCGAGTAAGCCGACCATCACCCAATGCATACAACCAATATAAAATAAATGGAAAACAGAAGCTATTCATAGTGCAAAAACACTTATTTAAAATATTACAATAATTCTGCTCACATAACAATTATTTTTATCACAAAAAATATTTTTATAGACAAGTAAATGGACTACCCACCAAAGGGGGATTTTCAGCGAATGTAGCTGAAATTTAAATTTATATTATTAACTACTTATTGAAAAAATCTCATTCAAGCAAGTATAATTTCATTTAGGATGTTTTTAAATTAAAATCGTTATAATTTATCTATATATACGTTTTTTTCGGTCTGTGGGGAGAAGCTCCCCCATAACCATAAAATATTTTCTCAATTTTGCCTTGGGGTGGAAACTCATAATTTAAAAATAATTGGTTCCGATCCGAGCTTATGAAAGGTAATAGAATAGAAGCTTAAAGTAATCGTTCTTTAGAACGATTATCTGTTACCTTCGGAAGCCAAATCAAAACAATTTTTGGAGATTTAAAAAACGGGGGGGGGGGGTATACTTTTGACTAAATGTAATAGGTTGTTAAAATCATTAAAGAAAACAAAATAGGACACAAGGGGGCTATGTGCGGCGCTAATTGTTAGAATTTTTTTAAATGTATCACCTTAATACTAATATATTATTATATATCGATGTTAATAAAGCATTATCGTTAATTTTTCATCCTCCTCCCCCCCCCTCCCTCAAAGCTATATGTTATCAACCCATCTATTCAAATAATACCATAAACTTACTAAAGGTGTTTTCACCTGAATTATTATTCCTTAGTAGAAAGAAAAACAATTTCAAATAAATTATTTTTTTTTTAAATTGAATGATGTAGTTAAGCGCTTACAAGCTTTGCTTGTTCAAAAACTCTAGTAAAATTTTTGACTTCAGTGATAACAGATAACGTTATCAGCGGCTTCTAGGCTTGAAGATATTTTTATACAGTACATTATACTTTTTTTAAATTCGAAACATCATTTATGTTTTTTAGTTTTTAGAGTTATTTTTATAATAGTTTTATTGATCAGAAAAGTAGATTGGCAAATTATTTTAAGTTAAATATGTCTTTCAAAAGGGTGCCTTTACAAATGGGCCGAAGAGTACTTTCTTCAAGCGAAATAAGAAATAGATTTATTAATTTTTTTAAGTCTAAGGAACACTGTCAAATCAAGTCAAGCTCTGTCCGGCCATATGGCGATTCAACTCTAGAGTTTGTCAATGCGGGAATGAACCAAGTAGGTATTGGTTACGTACATTCTGGTTCAAAGATAAGTACAATATATAAAAAAAAAAATCGTGATATGCTTGTATAATTTACTTGGATAGAGGAGTTCACAGTGCAACCTTTTAAAGCCTATAGGACATATATTTTTAAGGAAATCACGTTTTTTTTTTTTTTATTCAAGTGTAGCTTTTCCTCTGGTGGTGGCCTTTTCACCGATGACTTGAATTTAGTGAAATATATGATGGCAGAAACATTATTACACATTATAGTTGTTGTACCGGTGCGGGGGTCTATTTTTCTCTGTATGTCTCCCGTAGTTATTGATAATTTTAATTTGAATTATTTAAAATTTAATCTTTCGGTAGTAAGATAACTACCAAAAACTTAAAAATTGAATTATCGTTGTTACAAATATCCAAGTTGGGTAGCTTAAGCTTGTTGTACCAAATGTAAGATATATTTACCAGTTGACCAGGACCGTTTCTAGGTGTTTTGCTGCCCTAGGTGAGAATTTATAAAATGTCGTCCCCTTGTTCAAGTTATAAAATGACTTGTATTTTACATCAAACATTGGCAAGTGAATTGTATGCTGCCATCGAAAGAAACCTTAATTAATTTTGTACTTCGATTTAGACCTTTACCTGGTCTTAATGCAGCAGGGTTGTTTTTCTTTAGAAAATGAGTGGAGCACCACGAACTGGTGCGGAGCAGCCATTGAAAATCCTGGGTCAAAAAATAATTGTAATTCTTTTACCCAAAAAATATTTTATTTTAAATATCTCATAACTTTAGTGGTGTTTTAGGATTTTTTTTTTTTTTACTTGTTTTGGGTGTTTAGTATTTTCCTTGCCTTTATGTTAGGAAAAACTTTTAATAAGATATCTAATGACAAATAACTACGAATCTTTACTGGCTCATATGGTCTGCGTATTAATTTAAGCTTCACGCTTCTCATCAAAACAAATTTTTCATCTCACTTGTTTTGGTCTATTCTCAACCAACAGAGTTCTTAATTTGTCTCATTGTTTATTTAGTTAAAGTAAACACATTAAGTAATGGTTGGGTTTGCTTTTGAATACAATCCAATGTTTTAATTTTCCTCTATTCATTTTTTCCAACCTAATTTGCTCAAATTTTTAAATTTTGCCGCCTAGTCTTGTCTATTTGTAGAAATGGCCCTCCAGGTAACTGAGATAGAGATATATACATTTACTCCTAGGAATCTGAGGCTGAATGTGACTATGCATTCTCTATAATCAGGTTCTGTTTTTTTATTTTTTTATTTAGTATTAATTTATTAGTGTAGAGGTGTTATCTCATTTTTCCCGAGGTCTAGAATTTAGCCTTTTTTATGTATACCATTGAAGTATCCTACTAATGTAGAAAACATTTTAAATTATATTTTTCCAAGCCTCAACTATCTCTTATTTTAAGTTTTGATCTGTTAAAAGCATATAGGGCATTGCACGAGAGATGGACCCATATGTAGTTTTTATCTATTTGTTCATTATGCTGTAAAAATGTTGAACACATTAGAGATGTTAAAAGAATAGGAAATAAGTACTTTTAATTGATAAAATAATGTGAAACCTGAGTACATTTATCACACTACATTATTGCATTTAATTTTTTTAAGTTTAAGAATGTATTTCTTGGACTTGCTGACCCTTCTTTCAAGAGAGCTGTTAACAGTCAGAAATGTATAAGAGTGGGAGGAAAGCACAATGATCTGGATGTAGTTGGACATGATTCATATCACCACACATTTTTTGAGATGCTTGGAAACTGGTCCTTTAATGATTATTTTAAGGTAAATATGCTACTTTTTTATTGTTGTTTTTAATTATAAGGAATTATTCCCAATTGATTCACCTTTATTTCATATTTAAAATGTGTTAATAATTATCTTTAATTATTTAATTATTTGTGAAGTATGAAGCCTGCTCATATGCTCTAGAACTGATAACTTCAGCACCCTACTCTCTACCTTTGGAAAGACTTTACTTCACCTATTTTCAGGGTGATAAAGCTCTTAATTTACCTCCTGATTTGGAAACCAAGGATATATGGCGTCAACTTGGGTTAGATTTATGTTTTTTATGATTTTAATTTGTGTTACCTTTAGTTGCATTTAAATAATTTTTATGATATAAGATAAAAAAAAACATTTTTTATTTGTTTAATGGCACAAGCAAGCTTGAGTTCAGCAGTGGTGGAAATTTTACAATAATTAGTCTACTAGGTATCTTGTAACTTTATAATCCCAAGTTACCAAAAATTTATTTTTCAGGGTGAAAGAAGATAGAATTATAGGATTTGGATTGAAGGATAATTTTTGGGAGATGGGCACGACAGGGCCATGTGGCCCATGCACTGAAATTCATTATGATCATATAGGATCAGATTCTAGACCTCACTTAGTCAACAAAGATCTACCAGACCTCACTGAGCTCTGGAATATTGTTTTCATACAGTTCAATAGGTAAAAACTTTTAATTTATCTCTCATATGTTACCTTTATTTTTTTCTAATAGTTGCAATAAGGAACATTCAATGATTAAGATTAGTTTGGAGTTAAAGTTAAGCTGTATTGCGACACTAATAATAATACTACAGTCAGACCTCCATATATTGACCTTGATGGTTCCATTAAAAAAAATTGTAGTATAGAAATTTTGTTATGTAGAATTTTTCTTAAAGATGTACTTATATTCTACATATTTATTCATAAGAATTGTAAGAATAACAACCTCATACATATTTATTTTATAAAAAAATTAGTAATTCCATTTGTGTATGCATATACAGTAGAATCCCGGTATTTCATATCCCGTTATATCATATATCCCGATAAATCGTATATTATTGCCAGTCCCTTGAAAAAATCCCGATAATTGGTATAAAACCAATGTATTTCGGTCCCCTCAGTATAACGTACTTTTTTCCCTTTCGAGGTGAACATAAACGTCTTATAACTCGTATAATTCAAGCGTATGAATGGTGGGGGAAATTTCCAAGATTTTGCTTATTTACTGGCTATATCTGTTGTTTTACTCTACTCAGAAAAAAATAACAACAGTTCACACTGCACTACAATTAGAGGAAGTATTAATTAAGTGTTTTTTTAATAATTCCGAATTGCAAAGGAACCTAATGGAGGGAACATTTTTCGGGGAAAAAATTAGAACTATCGTGTGACGTTTGATCGGCATTAAATCAAAGACTCAGGGGGAGAGTGTGATTGTGTCCAAACCAAATGTAATTCCTGGACAGCCTAGATTCTAGATGAAGGAATAACTCTTATAATTCTGAGAAAAATCGCGGTTAAACGTATATGAAAGGAGAGGACCCTTTTCCAAGATTTGATTGTTTACCTCCTTCTGTTCTACTCGGATAAAATGCTATGCATAACACCCGAACAAATGGTTTAATTAAAAAAAAAAAAAAACAAATTATATATTTTTTTTTAAACCAAGTACATATTTAATTTTTTTTATGATCATACACAGTGTATTTTTATGTGCAAAATAAATTCAAGTCTTAATTATTACATTAATTTTTCTTTTTTACCATCAATATTTCATAATCCCGATTTAGTGAACTACTCGATATATCGTATTATTTCTTCGACCCCTTGAAGATACGATATATCGGGATTCTACTGTACATGTAATAAAAATAACCCAACACAATGTATCAAGCAATAAACAACAATAATGTAAAATATAACCATCAGTTCACAGATTCCAACGCATAAAGCAATTATTGTTAAAAAAAAATTGTCTTATATCTCCTTGAACTAGCTGGTGTACTGATAGTTCTTCAAAGAAATTGAAATTCAAAGTCAAGAGCTTTATACAGGTCCGAAACAAATTCTAAACTGAGACTAGAGATTTCTTTATTAAAACTGTGCAAAGATGATTCTGATTCCACTTAAACTAATGGATGTAGAATATGTAAAACTATTAAGAGTGCTATAGCAAGAAAAACCTAAAAATGGTTCCAAAGTATATGGTTGCTCAACGGTTGTGCAACAACGAAAGGAAGTAACAACATTAACTGGAGGTTTGGGTGTCTAAAGTTTATAATATCTGAGGAAGGAAAGAGCTAGAGTTTGTTGAGTCAGCTCAAGATGCATCATCCCCCCAGGATGATGCAAGAGCTGGATAACCCCATACTTGAATGGCAGCACATGGTGTGTGTGTATTATAACTTTAACAGGAAATAAGGTGTCCCAGACCTTGAAACTCCTAATCTTCAAACTGATCACAGACAGAGATCCATACAATCTTCTGAGTGCAGCCATCCAGGTACCTCTCTATTCTTGTTAAATCAAATTTTTGACTAATGACAAAGGTCTGCATCTTAGAAACTCTTGCAACAAAAATATTGTTGCTTACATCCCGAAATACAAAGATGTATGCTTACATCCCAATCAACAAATAATTAGATTACGACAGGAAAGGGGATCTGGCCTCTTTACTCATTTACTCGATGTTTTCATTAGTGTGAATCATGTCTCAACTCAATTCATTTTAAAAATGTTTTGCTGCCGACTTTTACAGACATCAGACATTTTTGGGTGGTCCTCTATGGACCACCAAGCGTTTAAGGGTTAAACATTATTAAAATCTATTTTTTTTCATTTTGACCATTTACCAGTTTGAATTTAGTACTCTTTTGAATTGATTTACCTTTTGATCTGTAATTTTATAACTCAGCATTTCTTCTTTGTATAAATTCTACCTAGATAAAGTTCATATTTTTAAATAGATATATTTTTTTAAAAAAAATAGTATATTACATTATAAAGGAAAGAAATCAAGAATACCTACTCTGAAATTATTATTATTATTTTTTATTTATTTTTTTTTATTTAGAAAAGAAGATGGCAGTTTAGCAGAATTGTCTCAAAATTATGTAGATACAGGAATGGGGCTTGAACGTCTTGTTGCTCTCCTTCAAGGCAGTTTGTCCAACTATGATTCAGATTTATTCACTCCCATTTTCAATACTATAGCTCAGGTATATTAAACTTATTTATTTACGTGTTCTCTCATATCTATTCTTTTTTATGTTGTTTAAAATATAAGAAGACCAACATGTCATATACAGTAGGCAAACAACTAGACTTAGTGCGTTGACAGCGTGGGAAAAAATAGCAAATGGGGGGACGAGCCAATGAGAGCTTAAGATTTTCCCGGACAAAAGGTTAGGCCAACTAGGCAAAGATAAATGTCTCTAGTGGAGGGGAGAGGCCATCTGGATAAACGCTGCCCCACCCCTATCCACAGACCTAGTGGCTTTATTTTTTCCCCCAGAGAGGTTGGCCAATCTGTGTGTCAATCATTTTCCCGCGCTGTCAACGCACTAAGTCTAGTTGTTTGCCTACTGTAATCTAAATTGTGATAAAATAAAATGTAGTTGTTTTGTAAAATTAAAGAAGAATGTAGAATAGAATTTTAAAGTCTATAAGTCTAGATAGGGATTATTGTTCAATTTTATTGAAGAGAAAAACAAATAAACTCACTTAAAACAGTTTACAAATGAAATGCCTTAAAACAATACAAATATGATTTTAAAACAATCTTTAAAACAAAAAGAGCTTAGACTTTAGATTTAAGAAAAAAATTAGTACTAGTATTACAAACGACCGAGGTACTTAAAAAACCTTCATCCAGCCACGAGTCCTTTAAAAAAAAAATCTAAACATAGATTTTAATATCTTCTCAACATTCTCTCCTCACCTTTGAGTTAATAAACTAACCACCTCTAACCACCTCAAATACATCCATACTTAAAGAACATTCAACTATTTTGAATTTGGAGAATGTGATAATTTTGTATTCCTTATTAACTGTGGAGTTGTAATTTCAGCATTCTCAGGTTCCTATGTATGGAGGGAGATTTGGTAAAAATGATGCAAATCATCTAGATACAAGATATAGAATATTGGCTGATCACTCAAGAATGATTGCTGTATCTCTCTCTGATTCTATCCTTCCTGATTGCAGGTACCATTTCACAAATTTTAATAAATTAATAACACACAAACAGGCCTCCCTAGTGAAAAACTGTAATATCTGGAAATTATGTAATAGAAATCAGTCTTTTTTTCTTCCTGGTATTTTTTATATGGGATTATAATAATACTTCTGGAAGACTTAAGCCTACCCAATGTCGGTTGTTAACCTTAGTGTGTGAGAGGAAGGACTAGAGGTTAGATGAAGAAGGTTTGACAAGAAGAGGTAAGCAGTGCGGCAAGTTTAGTGAAGTGGTGCAGTGGAAGCTCTCAGTTGTTCACTGAACAACTGTGAGGGGGGGGGGGGGGATAGGGAGCAAGTACACTGCACCTCCATTTAAAAATCAAATTCTGTCTAGTTTAAGAAATAAAGAGTGCCTTTGTTTTTTCAGTCATAGTTTAAGAAGAGTGATTCGTAAATCATTTTTAGTAGCAGATTCCCTCTCACCAGGATCAGGGTTCCCGCTGCTTTTAAAAACAGTACATAGTGCTGGAGTATCCTTGAAGGATCATTTTCCCCAAATTGACTCTAATTTTAAACAGGTATTTATAAAATGAAATCAGGCAGAAAAAAATAAAATTAATGATAATTTTATTAGAACATATTGAAATATTTTATAGGTTTAGTAATATCACTAAATATGTATTAAAAAAAAAAGTTTTTCTCTGTCTATTTCCCATTGTTAATAATAATTATAACTTGATTTAAAAGAAAATAGTCAAATCCCAAGCTAAAGTTTATGATATCCATAAAATGTTTTCTATTCTTTTGAAACAAGAAAATATTCAGTTTTGAATTTGTAAATAGAGATATCCCTTAATTCGTAAAAAAAAAAAAAAAAGGTTGAAGAGTTAAAGGAAGCTGCTGACATTAAAAAAGATTCTTCGTTAGTTCTTATTTTAAAATATTAAAAGATGATTTAAAGCTTATGATTTTATGATGTTTCTTGCAACTTTTTATTGTTTTTCTTCTTTCTGAAATATCTAATGAATTTATTATACTTCCTATTAAATAAGCTACATGATACTCTGACTATATAATTATGTAAACCATTAAACAAAAACTTAATGGTTAGAATATTAAGCATTAGTAGTGGCTATTATTAAAGGTTGAAAGAATAGTCTCTCCGTAGAAAAATATATATTTATTGCCAAAACAGGCTATCCTCAGTGCCAAAAAGGATAAAATGCGTTAATTTATAAAAAGAAATCATAGGAGTTTGGTGAGCCTTACAAATCCAGAGACTGGCACAAGAATAGAGCCCGAAAGCTGTTTTGGACAGACTATTCTTTCAACCTTTAAATACTTAATAGTTTAAGTAAGGTATACAATTTCAAGTCTTACTAAGCATCCTTGAGGAAAGAACAATATAGAGAGGAAGTATTGTGATAATTGGATTTGGAGATGTCTGTCTGTGTAGACACTCAGAGCCTAAAAGGCCACTATAGGGCCAATTTTTATGAAATTTTCAAAAATTATCAGGGAAATCATACCCAACTTGGAACAGTGCACTCTGAAATCTCTCAAAAACCATGGAAAAAGTATTAATTATAATGGTTCAGACAATTTTTATTTTAAAAGATCTATATTGTAATAAGTTGTTTTCCCGAAAAAATCTCTTTTCCAAGATATTAATGAAAATGACTATGATTTTGCTGAACATCTAAATGTAGACAATCGCATACTGAACACTTTTTAAATATGTTTAATTATGTAAATTATTATTGAAATTAAATAAGTTAGTATTGGATTATTTGGTATCACAGTGTATATGAGAAATTTTTGTACTAGTTTGTCAGACTTATTTTTTTATCTTGTTCTTTAGGCTGAAATGATTCTCAAAGATGAAGCTACTCTATTCCATGAGGTACGAAAGGAAACTCAAAGTGAATGGAAAAGACTGTTAGAACATGATAGACAACTTGATTCCTTAACAGACTGTCAAAGTGTTGGCCTTATAGAGGCTTATAATTACTTAAAAAGAAATACTGAATCTACTCCAAAATCGCTTGATACTGACCACGCACTAATTTGTTATGATAGGTACGGTCTAAATATCTCCCTAATAGAGCAGCTTGCCAACATAAAAGGTATTTGAATTTTTACAATATTAGATTATTTTAGAAACGTCACTTCTGTCATTTCTTAATTTTGGTTTATGGAAATTTTATTTCTTCATAGAAATGGAATGGCATTGCTATTCCATTAACTGGTAAAAGAAATACACTAATGCTTGAGTAGGTAACTAGCAGTCAATTATTCATTTTTGAACCTATTAGATTGGTCTTTGTCAATAGAAATAGCACAAACATTTTATATGATGCTAATGACCCTCTGGATCATCAGTGGCCGCAAAAAAAAAAAAAAAATCTGAGAATTATAATTTTTGAAAATCTAGAATACAAATGCTTACTGGATTCGTGGTTTCATCAACAACCAATTTGTTGTCCCTTATTTAACTTAATCTTTGCCTTTTCTATTAAACTGTCTTTAAAAAAATCTATTTTTTAATTAATTAATTACCCACCCATCATGTAAAATCAAAAAAAATTGTATCTAAAAAAAAACCATGTCTTTTGCAGGTTACACAATTAATAGAGATGAATTTGATAATGCTATTGGAAAATTAAAAGAAATGAACAAGTCTCTTTTGTCTAATACAATGAAGGCAAATAAATCCTCTATTGACGTAGGAATGAAAAAGACTGATGATAAAGCTAAGTTCTCCTACTGCCGAGATTTGTCTTCAGGATCTTATTCAATTGGTCAGTTTAATTGCTAACTTAAAAAAAAAAAAATCAGTTTTTCCTTCTTTAAAAAAGTATATTTCTTTTATTAACTAATTTTAATATTAATATTACATTATGGGTGTAAATTAAGCTTGCTGCTCTATGTTAAAAAGACTGGGCACTATGTGTGTTGGTCTCTCATCTTTAGATGTCTCTTAAATTGGCTTATTTTATATTACTTATAAATTCGTATTCTTCCACTTATACTTAAACTGTGGTATTATTTCTAAATACTTAAATATTGCATTACTCCTACATCGTATTAGCGGCTTTCACACTGCGTGCGAGACCGAGCGTGGCAGATTCCGCTTGAAAAGCAAATACATTTATTAGCATGGGTCTATTCACATTAAACGCCAAGCGAGACCAAGCCGACTCGGGCGTTTTTTTCGAGCTTTTTTCTTAGCTAAGTGTTTTCGGCCACCAAAAAGCGATTTCAGCGGCCATAAACGCTTAGCTAACAAAAACGCTCGAAAAAAACGGCCGGGTTGGCTCGGTTTCACTCAGCCCGGTCTCACTTGGTCTTGATGGGCGTTTAATGTGTATAGCACCATGCTAATCTATGTATATGTTTCTCTAGCGGAATCGGTAGAGTAACTTCACTTCACCTCCTCCTATTACTATGAAGGACCACAGGCAGATCTCAGAACTCACTGTGTTTTAGTCTTTCAATGATTTTTATTCTTTCATCGATTTGTTTTGTTGTTAAGTTTAATTTTTAAGCACAGAAGAAGTGTCAGAAGCCTTCAAGAGCCCTTTGAAACGTCGTATTAGTTTTGTCTCTAAAGATTTATTTTGTAAAAATAAATAAAAATATGAATAATAATAATAATAGTTTTATTTAAAATTGTTTACATTGCAATTCAAATAATAATAATTATTTTAACACAGTATAATAATAAACCCTGTTCTGACGTTTATTTCCTCCTGTGGTAGCTTTTACTTAATGTTATAACTTTGTCAGGGTCCAAAATTGATCACATTAAGCAAGTGTCTACTGTACTTCTATTTATATATTGTATTCTTCATGAGAGGGCTTCTGGGTTTGATGTCATAATGACCAGACCATGTCTCTGTCGATGTAGGTTCTGACATTTCGTCTCCTATGCTAAAGGCATCTTCAGGGGTATGCAGTAGTTATATAATATCTGCTGGTAGTTAAATAGTAGTCTAATTTAATTTTTGAGAATTGGTAGAGTATAAGTAATGTATAATCTATATTAAATTGTAAACTTTTCCACATGCGAAGAATAATTAATTTCTAATACTGTGTTAGTCTGCTTTCTTCTTCATTTTTAGATAAGTTAAGAAGTAAAGTGATTAAAGCTTGGGTTGACAATCAAATTTTAAAGGACGGTCAGCAACTACTATATGGGAGCAATATGAGCCTCTTACTGTCCTCAACTAATTTCCACGCTCCTCTAAAAGGATGTGGTAAAACATTGGGCCAAATTATATTAACAGGACCTTCTGGGAATCAAGCTAATTTCACAGTGTTAGAGACGTATAGGCTTCATGACTGGGTTGTCCACAAAGGCTTTATAGTTCCTATATCTGACAGGTAAGGTTTCTTTGCATTTGAATTTAGTTCAAAAACAAACATTGGTGCCTAAAGAGATGCCCACATAGTGACAAGCTCTTTTTCAGTGGCATTGTATGAATTAATAGCATTTCACTTATAGCCACAATATCAAGACAATAGGACATTATTTACTTTTATCATTCAATTAAGTAGTACAGCAGCCTGGAAATTGAAATACTCATTCAAATTTGTAAAAAATAAATAATAGTAATAATAATTAAAAATAATTAAAAATAATAATAAATATATATAT
>KZ652389.1:29455-67168 GCA_001010745.2 Gerris buenoi | reverse complement strand
TATATATATATATTATTTCTAGTTTTAATTAACAAAAGTAACTAAGTTTCTTAATTAAAAACATTTTAAAATACAGACAAGTCCATTTACAGTTTAGAAAATATTAAGTTCAAACTAAATGTTTAGTTATAATATCTAATAAATTTAATATTAAGTGAGGTATTTAAATTCAGTCAGAACAGTTTGTTGTAATGTACTTAGATATGTCATAGAAATCAATGTGTAATTATCAATTCCTAATTATGTTAATGGGTGCAAGTTTTTGAATAAGGGTATGAAAATATTGATTGTGTTTTATGTTGTACATGTGTAGTACTTAAAATAATACTGATTTTAATGATGGAATGAAGTATAGGTATTAAATTATTGAAAATTTATCAAATTTAATACCTCTTCTAAAATATTATGTTTCCATCTTATCCATTTTTTTTTTTGTTATATTAGAAAAGAAGAGTCTGTTGTTTATGGAAACTGGACAGCTGATTGTTCTGTTAATGTGGATTCTTTAGAAGGTCTCATGCGAAACACTACAGCGGCTTTGTTGCTAGACTTCTATCTTAAATCTAAGTATGTATCTGTTTTGACCTTCTTAAACAGCCAAACAGATATGTTCACTGCCAAGTTTCATATTTATGGACAACCATTCAGTGTTGATGGTAAGATTTTTACATTCTTATCCTTACTAGAGAATTTTATTTCCATTTTTGATCTGTATCGTTTCTATATTGAGTTATAAATTAAACTTTTTCCTTTCAATGTGCATCAGAGTTATATACATAGTCTAGAGTGAATGGAATAAACAATTCATAAAATTTTAATTTTTGGAAAAATTGTTCAGCTAATTGTTGCACACAATGCATGCCCAATTGGTTGGGGGTGACAGGTAACAATTCAAGATTTTTGTAAACATCTCTAAAACTAATGGGCTGAAAAATCCCTTGTGAAAATACCCAAGTGGTCACAAAGTGAAACATGTGGAGTTTTGACTATTTACACTATGGCCACCTATAAACTTCCACCGACTTTAACCTAATTAGTAATTCATTTAATTTAAGTTACGATAACCCAAGGCACTGGGTAAAGCTTTTTAAATCAGGATTGTTTGATCTAAGACACCTGGAAAATAAGTTTATAATTTACTCCTCATCAAGATATTACTCAATATTCATGGATACATAAATACCAAAAGACAAGTCTCAGCATGCTTTAAAAAGTTAAACAAAAATGTTCTAGTTGTAAAACATATCTAAATAATCATATGGTTTCATTGATCTT
The DNA here is from genome assembly GCA_001010745.2 of Gerris buenoi. Lineage (NCBI taxonomy): Eukaryota > Metazoa > Arthropoda > Insecta > Hemiptera > Gerridae > Gerris > Gerris buenoi. The sequence goes on along the minus strand of KZ652389.1, from coordinate 65,893 downwards.
CTTTCACATGAAAAATCATAAATTTAAGTTAGTTTTGAATGTAAGTTATTATCATTATTTATTTAAAAAGTTCTATTGTTAAATTAAGGCTTTATTTGTATTAATAACTTATGATCATTTCCAGATGCTCTTGAATGCGAAGAATCAGTTAATCAATTTATTCTTGATGGCAGAGATTTTATTACAGAAACAATATCTAATAAAGATATGCTGTCAGATCCTAATATATCTATTCCTCAGCACGTGGACCCATCTTTGAAGTGGTATCAACTCTTGACTTCAAATGAAACTGTTAAGTTTAGGTAGTTTATTTTCTCTCTCTCTCTTTTCTTTTGCTATTGAACTGAAGGTTGTTTAAACTGTAAGCATACATCTTTGATAGATGTTTTAATTTCTCAACTTAAGGCTCTTAAATTATAATATAGTTTAGTTAAAAATTACCTACTTGAAATTCCGTACTTGAAAAGTGTATTGTTGAATCTGAGGTTAAAGAATCTGGGGAGCCCATGAAATGGAATGGGTGGAACCCAGTATTTTGGTGGATGGGAGGAATTGAAAATTAATAGATTTGTTGATGCCAATTAAAAGGGGTCATTCCCTATGGTTTTTATTTTTTATTTTATGGTGGTGAGTTGAATATTGTTTTTCCTTGTCTTATTTTAGAGCTGTTACAACATCACCTAATGTTTTAAATTCTAAAGATTTATCTCAAGTTTGTCTCACAAAATTTCATCTGGGCAAGAGAAACAGAGAATGTACAATTTGCGGTATAACTGGACCTGCTATAAAAAAGGATATATATGAATCTACTTTAGAGTTAATAAGTGCATTACAGTCATCTACTAATAAGGTAATTTTTTTTTTCATATTTTGCTTTCATTTATTACATGAGAAGAAGCCTTGTAAAGAGCTTTAAACATTTTCTCTTCATATCTATATATTTATATAAAATTATAGTTTTGTCTTTACTTAAGTCATAATTGAAACTTTTTTGGATACGTTTCCATTTCATATATTCTGAAAACCAAATCCGGCCTTAAATGTTTTCGTATATGTGTGTGTGTCTGTCGCCACCAGTCCTACTTTATAGGCGCAAAACTCATAAACGAAATCATGATGAAAAACATGTTGCTGGCTTGGTTTCATTGACATATATTGAGTAGAACCAATGTTATTAGTAGTAGTGGTAGTAGTAGTCTAGTACAGTGGTTCTTAGCCTTTTGGTAACCACGGCCCCCATAAAATCTCCAAATATAATACATATAGTACCTAAATACCTTTCGAGGCCCCCTGGGGGGCCGCGGTCCCCCGGTTAAGAACCAATGGTCTAATACTTCCTACTAGAACAGGTACAACAAACCACTTGTTCAAACCTTGCAATTAGGCCATATTTTAGGCTCTTTTTACACCCCATGGTGGAGAGTTCCAGCTACTTCACATATCATTCATTTGTACATTGTACCACCGAAGCGAGTATGGTGTGGTCATTAGTAAGCTATATAAGTGTGAGTCAAAGCGTGGGGGAAGAGTGCCCCATAGGAGGTGTCCCTCGCCCTGCTCCGTCCTCGAACCATAGGTACAAATCACATCATCAAGACACGGATCGGACCCACATTAATGAGTGGGGGAAAAGTGTCCCATAGGGGGTGTCCCTTGCCCTGCACTGTCCGCGATTCATTGATACAATTCAGAGTATCTTGGCACGGTATCGAACCCACGACCTCGAGTTGCCTCGACCTATTGATAGCTGAGCAAGCCCCTTAAGACCCTCAGCCACGCTGGCTTCCACCAATGTTATTAACAATCTAGTCTATTGGATCCATATATAGAGTTTACGTGGTAATAAATTACTTCACTTCATTTCATTTGGCAACGTTTCGGCCTGGCCGGCCATTCTCAAGCCTAAAAAATTGTACGTATATTTTTTCATTAACTACAATACATAACAGTTCAACAATTCAGAAGAAAATAAGTTACATGCGTAAAATTTACCTTGATAGTACACATAAGGGGTACGTGCAGTCACAAATAAGATAAAAGTAAAAAGATAGGAACTCTAAACATTCCATCGTCTACTACATGCAAAAAGACACCTCCTAACTGCTACGAGTTTACGTGCGTTTTGGTAACTAATCATAACAATTGACAACTAGGTTAACACTAACAATATAAAAAGTAGGTAAAAATAATTTAACAGGAATAACAGATTAAAAACTTAAAAAAGATTTAAAAAGATCACAGGTAAGCTTAAACCGAAAAATATGGAAATGATAACATTAGAAAAACATAACCTTTCATTCCTTATCAGAATGTTATCAAACCGGCTATAACAGTGAAAAAACGAGTTTAATACAGTTCAACCATGATTCAGATTTAAAAGTGACTAATAATATCATAACAAGTAGAGAGGAAACAGCTAAAAATTTGATACATAAATAATAATAATAATAATAAAATGGACTAAAATACATATAAATACCACAGCTAGCAAGAAGGTGATCACACAAGACTATTGAATTGGATTGGGCGGGAATTATGATTTTGAATCATTATAGTAAATTCCGCAGTAGTATTTGTTGAGGGAGCGAGAGTCTGATTTAATATTTACCGTTTGGTCGAGTTTAATGGCTATATTGAGGGCTTCTATCATTTTCCTCCTGTTAGTTTTTTGTTCTCTCCCAATAATTTTGGTTTTATCAAAATCAAACTCATGTTTAGTGGCCAAGGTATGGCTTGAAAGAGCTGTATTCGAATTTCCTTTGGCTTGGTCATATTTATGTTGATCAATTCTATTTTTTATAAGTTGGCTGCTTTCACCTATATAAGTTTTATGACAATTTCCACAAGGTATCTCATACACGGTGCCTATGGTGTTATCAAACGGGATTTTATCTTTCAAGTTGTGGTATAATGTATCAGTTTTATATAGCGGTCTGTATCCAAATCTAATTTCAGGGCAATCAAATTTTTTCATCAAGGATTGTACTTTATCAGAAAGTCCTCTGATATAGGGCATACTAACAAATTTGGTGGGTATTGGTTTAGTCCTATCTATTAAGTTGTCGTTATTGTTCTTTCTGCGTTGAAGGTTTGTTTCGTTGAAGGTTTGTGTGTTTGTACCAAAAATTTTTAATGAGCTTAAGTGGGTAAAAATTTTCCTTTAATTTTGTGAATATAATATTTTTTATTTGATTGAGATACCTGTGGTCAGTGAGGGAGACAGACGGTTTAAGCTTACCTGTGATCTTTTTAAATCTTTTTAAGTTTTTAATTTGTTATTCCTATTAAATTATTTTTACCTACTTTTTATATTGTTAGTTGTTAACCTACTTGTCAATTGTTATGATTAGTTACCAAAACTCACGTAAACTCATAGTAGTTAGGAGGTGTCTTTTATTAATGCATGTAGTAGACGACGGAATGTTTAGAGTTCCTATCTTTTTACTTTTATCTTCTTTATGACTACACGTACCCCTTATGTGTACTATCAAGGTAAATTTTACGCATGTAACTTATTTTCTTCTGAATTTTTGAACTGTTATGTATTGTAGTTAATGAAAAAATATACGTACAATTTTTTAGGCTTGAGAATGGCCGGCCAGGCCGAAACGTTGCCAAATGAAATGAAGTGAAGTAATTTATTACCACGTAAACCCTATATATGGATCCAATAGACTAGAATGATAAGATTACTACAGGGTACAAACTAGAATATCAATACTGTTATTAGCAATGTTATAAAAAAAAGTAGGTTAACTCACCATTACCAAAACCTACAGACTCGCCAATTTAACTTTTTGGGTACTTCTTGACCTCCTTTTTTACGTTTGGTCTGAAATTGGCCCAAACTGACTGGAAAAATCCTTAAATTAAAAAAATAAATAAAGATGGCAAATGATAAGTCGTTTTGAAAAGCAGATTATACCAGCGGTAACTGATTTTAAAAAGTCTACAACTTTGACCCTATGACTTTTTATCGTACCTCCATCGGTTCTACCTTAAATAGAGCTAAATTGGATTTTTTTTTATTTTTTACTTTGAGTTCTCTTAGCATCAGCAGTTGTTGACTGATTTAATTTCTGATTGAGGTGCTTAAACCGCACACTAATGCTCTTTAAATCATATAAATTATGTTATTAATTTGTCCTAGAACTAGAGTTATTAATTATTTACTGGTGCAACTGCTGTATTGAGAGAAGAAACTGGTAATTGGTCAATAATTCCTAGTCTACTTGGTTTTGACTGTGTTTTGTTTTCTCATTTATTATACTTTTTTTTAGCTTAGTTATTTATTACTACAAAACCCCTTTTACCCAAAATCTTATCAGAAATTGAACAAGTTAAAATTCCTGTAAATGGATGAAATAGGAGGGCCCTACAATGATGTCCTGGAAAAATTCAAAGAATTAGAAATAAAAAGTAAAAACAAGTTCTCAGCAGTAATTTTAAAAGAGAAGTTAGAAAAAAGGTTGTTAGATATGTTGCACTTAAATACACCAATTATAAGATGAAATATAAGACCCATCCCGATTTTGGCAATGCATAAACGAAAAAAAAGTGAATACCGTGTATACTACTGTTATAATATGTTTTCAGATTGAAGCAGCTAATTTAATGAAAACAGGAAAAAGTCTTTTGTCCAACAATCAGATTCCATTAGATCTTCAAATTACTCTAAAGAAGACAATAGAAAATGTAAGAACACCATCAAAGCCAATTAAGTAAGTAGGCTCTATATTATTATAACTAAAAAAAATTTTAGTTCTATTATTTTGTTTTATTTTTGGGTAAAAATTATAAAGGTACTGTTTATTTCCATGCTGGTTTTGTGCTTAATTTAGCATAAATATGCTTATTTTCACAAATATGATGTTTGATTTTGGTTGAGGGAAATTATTTTTTAAGTTAAGATAGTGATAGCTGGTTTGCCCTCTTATTTTAATTGCCTCAATACTCCAAGGTGCATGCAGATGTATGGTCAACATGTATGAAATATACCATGCACCCTCTGTTGTTTGTATTCTGCTTTCTGTACTTAACTGCTTTATACATGTATTATTAATACAAAAAATTTAAGGAAGCCTATGTATAATCCGATCTATTCAATGTTTTTAAAATAATTATGATGTTTGTTGTTTTACAGGATAAGAAGACACTAGTGAACCAAAAAAGGTTTATATTAATATGAGAAATATTTGCCAACACATACAGGGGGACATCCAGAAATAATTATAGTAATGCCAGTTTAAAACTCATTGAAATAAACATTTTCAATTATTGTTAATTGAATTTCCCATGATATACCTACTTAGTTAAATGTTGAATAGTGACAAATTTTCTGATAATTTTGTTTTTCTAGACTCGTCTTCTTTCTATAAACATTTTCAGTCTTATTGTTGTTTTAATTTATAATTTGATAGGGAACTTGGAGTAGAATATAACTTGTCTCAGCATTCTGTGATATTATGTAAATGTTAAAATAAAAGTTATTAAAACAACAGGTTATTTATTTATTCATTAACACAAATTATAAATTATATATCAGCAAGTGTTCCAATTTTTTTTTCTTAACAAAATTAATATAAAAATATATTGGTATTTCTATATGTAAACAATTTTTAAAAATATTTACAAAACAGATTTGTGAGCAAATTTCAGTCTTAGCACTTGGTTTACAATTTTTCAATCATTATGGCTGAAGCACCACCACCACCATTGCAGATGGATGCAACACCTTTCTCTCCCTTTTTAAGAGCATACACCATGTGAAGAACAATCCTTGCGCCAGACATTCTAAACAAGTCACAATCAAATATTAAAAAGAGATCTAATTGAAAATCATTTTAACAAAAAGCCCTTTTTTAAAATATGGCAAAAAGATCAAAACGATGGGTTATTTTACTTTCTCTCACTTTGCTTAATTTCTTCCCAGTGAAAAGTGCAATATTAAAAATTCAACAATTTTAAAAGCAATATTTCTTTATGTTAATTAAATTAATTAAAAACAAATAAAATAAGTTAGAAGCTGTCTCTTCTCAATAGCTATTACAATTAAACACTTCCAATCAAAACTATCTGCATCAGTGACTACCAGATAATCAAAAAATAAATAAATAAATAACAATGATTAAAAAAAAAAAAAAAAAAAAATGATTTAATTTTGTTTAATTGTTCAGCTAGTCTGATGACCACTCACTTACAGTTGAAAGCTGGTGCAAAATGATTAACGCTATTGGGAAAGATAACCAACTTCTTTCATAAGTATTAAGTGATTCTACTCTTTGATTTTGGATACCTAATAAAAAACCAAAAAAATAACTTAAGTTATTTTAGACATGGTTGAAATCAATGAATAACTATCATAGATTTTTTCACACCAAATAATGACAATGTAGCTAAATGCTTTTTTCATTCTTGAAGCTCAAAGATAAAATTATACAAGGAAGGATAAATAATCTATCAAATTACTTTCTACTATATGTAAAGTGACAACATTTAATATATAAATATACCCAATAGGATGGCCCAAAGAGACAGCTCCTCCATGCATATTAATCTTAGCTGGATCAAGATCTAAAAGCTTCATGTTAGCCACAGCTACAACACTGAAAGCTTCATTGAACTCCCACATAGCAACATCTTCTTTTTTCACACCACTTGCCTTCAGCAACTGATAAATTTAAACAAAAAAATAATATTAATTAATAATACCATATATTTTAGACCACACTCAACACAAAATTAGGTTAGGGTCAGTTGGGGTAATTGTGAACAAATTTTACAAAAACTTGGGTTTCCCTAGTTTGATAAATTAAAGGATACATTTTGTGTTATCTTCTTGAATTCACCACTACTGCAGTGTGATATGGAAATTTGGTGTTTATAGTAGTGATTATTAACTGATGGGAGCCTATTCACAATTACCTCTTAGGATAGGGGGTAAATGTGAAAGACCATTTGCTACTCAGGTAGGCTCAGGGAAAAATTTATTTACCTATACTAAACTGGAAAAGGACTACTACTAATTCTGACCATTTCAGATTTATACCTTCCAGTGGTTGGTCACTGTGACCTGCCAAATTTTGTGCAGATCGGTTCAGCCGTTCAGGAGAAGTATGTGTCAAACCATTTGCAAAGTGTAGTATAAGAGCTTCGCTTCACACAGCTCAACAATTTATAGCAAAATCTAATCATAAATGCCTAAGCAGGAGGATGATAAACTGCTTGTTCACAATTACCCCAAGGACAAAATAGTGTGGGGTGATTGTGAATGTGTAAAAGAAAAGTAATGAAAACTGATAGCATCAAAATAAAACCCTATTTCAATTCAGAAGGGTCAACCCCTTTACACATCTACTCAATGGAACGTTAAAATTTAGACAACAAGATATATCGATGTTCAGAACTAGGTGTGTTCTTAGCCACCCAGTATTAAATAACCTTAAGCGTTTCTAACCTTTAGCAACAAAAGGGTTAAAAAAAAATAAAATAAAAAATAAAAATAAATAGGACAGTAGAACCTTTTGAATCTGAACTAATTTGGACTGGGGATGGTTCGGATTATCAAATTATTGAGATTATCAAATATGATGCTACTAAATCTTATTAATGGCTACAATGTGTAAGCTAAAAAGGATAAATATTATTATCAGAATAAAAAGTCTATTACTTAGTAAAACATTGATACTATCAGTAGTTGTCACTAATTTTATTCTGTACATGATTTTTTATGACATGCGATTTTTGCATGCTACTTTGTACCTCGGTGGCGTTTAGATTAGTGAACGATTGGATTAACAAGGTTTTAGCATTAAAACCTTGTTATTCCGATCATTATATTAAAATCAGAATTATTATATTAAAAACCTGAATAAATATTGATTTACAGAATAAGTTCTTGTTTTTACAAAATTATAGGTTTTGTCTGTTACTTCCTTTTTACACTTGATAATAATATTTTATATAGCCAATAAATGAAGATAAATTTTCTCTTTTAATGTTAGTATGAATGCTGCTATTAAACAACAATTATTTAACCTACCTTGGGGACAGCAAAAGCTGGTGCAATAGGGAAATCTATTGGTTTGGTTGCAGCATCTGAAAATGCAACAATTCTAGCTAAAGGCTTAGAATTAAAGTCTTTTAAAGAAGATTCATTCATCAAGATCATAGCCGCTGCACCGTCGTTAAGAGTTGAAGCATTCCCAGCTGTTACTGAGCCTCCATCCCTCTGAAAATAAGATTAATTGTACATAAATTACTGCCACTTTATTTATAATTTCTGTGGAACAATATTATTTTATAATTAAAAAAAAATCCCATTAAATAAACGCGCTAGTTTTTGTTATTGATTGTGTTTAAAAATCAAGTTTTTTAATTTTCCATAAAAAATGCATAATTTACAAAATCTATTAGTTAGATTGTTAGTAACTTCATAGAATCAGTAATTTACCTGAAAAACTGTAGGTAATTTTGTAAATTTTTCAAAGTTAACACGTTTGTATTCTTCATCTTCCTTTACTATAACATCTGGTTTACCTGAAAAGAAAAATAATATATTCAGTCTTTGGAAAAACAATTTAAATATGTACAAAACATATTTGCTGGAGTAATTGTGTTATTGTATCAAAATCAATTTGATTCAGTTTATTGCAAGAAAAATATGAATTTTTAAAAATATCTGATTTTAATTCCCAGAAAGGTGAGACTAATATATCCGTGGAATATTACTTCACTTTTACATTATAGCTCATTCGGGGGTAATGTACACTGTACTTATAAACAATAGAACATTATGCATCTAGTGCGGATAGCAGCATTTTGATGCGAGGGGAGTAAAACCACACGAGCAATGCTAAATGCCGTTTTTGCACGAGTTGCGTACCGTACTTTATCTACGATTGTTGGATTTAAATAATAAATACAGAAAAAAAAATATTTAATAAACATCCTGTACGTAAGTTTGTATTTCTCTTTTGATAAAGATGACATTAATTCATTAATTGTATTTTGTGCTGAATTAATTATTTCAGGAGGCGTATTATTCTCCTCATTTTCGTCATAATTACATAAATCAATAATTGTTTTTCACTAAAAACTCGATATAAAAAATTTCTTTTATAAAACAAACAGCAAATTAGTTTTTTTAAATGTAAACAAATTTGCTAATCGAGAGTTAAGGTGAAGAAACCTTCTTTTTTACCACAAAAGTGGCTGATCTACCTAATGAGGAAAACCCCATATACCTCTTTTCTGTGGGACGTTTACAGGAATCAATTCATCAGAAATATGGCCATCTTTGTATGCCTGCTCAGAACGTTTATAACTCAGCATAGCATATTCATCTTGCTCATTCCTTGAGATTTTCATGTTTTTAGCTGTATTTTCTGCACAGTTGCCCATATGGAATTTGTTGTAAACATCTGTCAATCCATCGTAAACTATTCCATCCTAAATAAAATAAAATACTTAATATATTAATTATCATAAAATGACTTTGACAAAAACAAAATACATGTTTAGTTAATCCGTCTAGTTGGCTTGTTTAATTAATTACTCATTTAATATATGTTAGGAATGAGTCAGGTTTACCTTGAGATTAACTCCACCATAAGCAGTCTCACCCCTGTCCATATAATAGGGTACGTTAGACATAGATTCCATTCCTCCAGCAAGTACTACTCGCTGGTGACCACAAGCTAAGACTTGAGATGAAAGCATAACACTCTTCATGCCCGATGCACAAACCTTGTTCACTGTGGTACAGATAACACTCTCCGGCAAACCAGCAAATAGAGCAGCTTGTCTGGCTGGGGCTTGTCCAACTCCACCCTACAAAAATATGTGAAATGATTATTTGAATATATTGGTTATTTAAATTACTAAAAAAAAATAAAAATGTAGGCCATTGGCTCTTTTTTAAAATATAAGATATAATCAAATGGTTTCATAGCAGAAATTAATTATTGCTTTGTATATACATATTTTATTATAGTTATAGTGTTGTATGTATTTGATCGTTTTTATTTTTTTAAATAAATAATTTACCTGACAAACATTACCCATGAAAACTTCATCAATATTTTCAGGTTTAAGTCCAGCTCTTTCAATTGCACCCTGAAAATGGTACAAGAAAAAAAAATGTCAACAACAATTGCAATAAATAATATGTATAAATAATTTGAACTATTCTGTCACACTCTATACTTAACTAGTTTTCTTGATTTTTAAGAAAGGAGGTCTCAGAATACTCAACACATTTACTGCAAACTAAATAATGAAATAAATATTTGGACATTTTATGGACTCAATAGATAGGATGGCGAGGGTATAAAATCTCTTAAAAACATCCATTATTTGCAAGAAAGCTGTAATTTATGAAACCAAAAACAAACCAACAACCATATAATTCTTTTAAAATCATAACAAGCTATAAACAACCTTTTATTTTAGGAAAATTTCTATGCTTTCCAACGCTACTAATATTATTATTCTAGCATTTATATTGTAAGAGCAACAATTCATTTTACGGAACACCCCTAGAAAATTTGCTAAATTTGACCCTAGAGGTAGAACGGTTGAGAATTGACCCATGGTATATAAGGTATTTTTTGTTCCATAATGTACTGTACACCTCATTTCCCCTTGTTAGCGCACCTCATATTATGAGGTGTACTAACACCCTATAACTTTGCCAAATTTTATCGCCAGTCACCCTGTGTAATAACTTGTATACATTGTATACATTTTATGCTCTCTTGTGGTTATCACTTGAAATTTTCAAACAAATGGTCCAAGTTTGTTAATATGTAGCTCCTCTTATTGTACAACAAAGATATGTTATGAACATATCAACTAATTTACCTACATTGAGTGCATTGGTATGCTTCTGGTTGATAAATAAAAATAGTTCTAACTAGAATTCAGTAGTAGAATTCAGTAACTAAAAATCAGTTCTAACTAATTCAGACTAGCTATAGAGCTAGTCTAATTGTCATAAATCATAGCTGAATAACAATGCTCCTAGTGGCTGTTGCCACCTATTTTGATGTCGTTTCACATTGATGCCCTAATGTATTTGTATCATAGTTACAGAATTTCAGAAGAAAAACAAAGAATGTAAGGTAACCTTAATAGCAATAGCCCCGAGCCTTGGTGCAGGTATAGTAGACAGAGCACTTCTGAAAGAGCCCATAGGAGTCCTGGCTGCACTTACGATGAATACATCTTCCAACTGCTTACCACTGCTGTATAATCTTCTAGCACAAAAAGACGAACTCTGAAAATTTCAACAAATAAATAATCTTTTAATAAAATATAATATAGTTTAATATTAATATAAATAAATTCAAGTTGTTGTCAACGGAATACAAACTCATAAACACAACATAATAATTTATACATAGATAGCTGGATGTAAGGATGAATAAAAGGATAGGAACCTCAGGGAGTGTTGAAGCTATGATGGGCAGTCACAACTTCATGTTGTCTTCTAAGGAAGTTCATTAGACTCTGGGGAAAAGGAATAAAATTAATACAGATAGTTTAAATCAATCAGTACCCCTAATGACACTTTACAGGGATAAATAAAATGAAAAGGAAAATATGAATAATGATGTGTGAATTGAACTAAACTCCTGGTCAAAATTAACGCACCACTTTTGTATTTTTATGCTTACACAAAAGCCGTTGAATTAGGATCTTTTTTCTATAGTTTGCATCTCGGGTGGACCTATTTCGTCTCTGTGGATCATATCCACACTCCTGGAACCGCCGAAAAGTTCGGCTGTTTGTAGTGAGATGCACTCCTAGTCGACAACCAACCTTTTGAGAAAAGCCTTTCTTAACTCATCACTACGGGATTAATCGCTTCCTGCATAGTTAAATTTGGAGGTGTATTCATGTTGACACATAAAAACAACTGTATTAATGAAATAAATAAGTAATGAAAGCTCTCAATTAATCAATGGCAAATAACATTGAATCATTAATGATGATAATTAAATATAATCAATTATAACGATTAAATTTAATTAATGATGATGATAAAATACGATTAACGATTATGATTAAATGTGAGATGATGAATGATGATGATGATAATTGACTTATTAATCATCAGAATGAATTAGAGATAGTCAAAACAGAGAAATATTAAGGTGGTGCGTTAATTTTGCGCAGCAGTGTATATAGAGGATGGTTACAAGGCATGAACAGACATAATTAGCATAACTTAATAGATTGGCTTTTTACTTTCTCATATTCATTGTATATATATAGAGAGAGAGAGAATTGTGATGGTGTGAGAATTCTATAAGGCAATTAGAATGGATGGAGATGTTTAAGGTCCCATAAGTCCAAAAAATTGTTTTTAAAAAATGTGGAGCAAAAAATAATGGGTCTATTAACAATGAAATTTGTCATTCATGTTCAGAAAAATCATTTCCCTAGGTAAAATTGAGAAATAAATTTTAGCTCTAAGTTTAGCAGTATGAGTTGTATCAGGACAGACATTTTTATTGGTTATTCTCATAAGCCTTGTCTAAAAATTCCTGATTCTACCTAACTATAGGGAAAATAGTGCAGTAGCTGTAGCTGAAAACCTGGCAGAATAAAGATCAAATAGAGTTAATAACTGGCTTACTGCGTGACTTCGAAAATGAGATTACCTCTCAAGAATAGAATTTTAAATATCCTTAGATCTAATTAACTGTTAACATTAAGGGCACAATTACGAGAATACCGCCAGGAGAGATTACATATCATGTTATTAACGTTATACTATCATCTATATAGTCAAGATTAAATCTTAGTTTCACTCTTTCAAGGTTACTGGACTGGGCAATAATCCAAACCCCCCCCCCCCCTAAAGAAACAGTTTTACTGCTAAAAAAAGCAAAGGAATTTTTAATTCTATCCTCTTTCCTAGGAAAGTATAATTCCATAAATATCTTCAATTTAAAATGTAAAAAAAAGAAATTGGCTAAAGTGAATTGTTAGGTCGAATTTTGTACTTCGAATTGGACCTCTACCTGGTCTATATGCAGCAGGGAAGGACCGTAGAAAATTTCAGGGCAAAGAAATAATTTTGTACATATTTATATTCTGTAAGCAGCACCGAACAATTTACTTTTACCAAGAAATCATATCATATACTTGGTGAGGTCATATATATAATAAGCTGTCCTTCTTGTTTATATGTAAACGATTTTTTGTACCATTAAAGGTAAATCTTCCGCATCCAAGCCAAAAAATTTGTTGTACGATCTTGATCAGGGTTTTTAAAACTCTTCCTTTTTCGAAGAGTAATGCTACTTTGTCAAAAAGGTATTTAGACAAAGGAATATTACTCTTCTTAGAGTAATACTTCTCTTATTAGCTTCAGTATATAGAAGTGACTATATCAATTAGACTTAAAGAAAAAATTGGTGATTAAAATCCAAAATAATGAATTAAAATCCTTAAATTACAAATTGAGAGAGAGAAGATATTAAATATTAGTTAAGTGGTATCAGAAGTTTGCGCTTAAATAATTAACTTACTTTGATAATACTCGCCATCACTGTATCTGCAAATAATAGTTTTCTTATCTTCCAAACGTCCTGGATCACGGCTGCTCTATTACAATTGTATCGCAATTTAAAATTCAATGAATTAAGGCCAACAGATTCAAGGTCGGCAAGTATTCCCGACCAGACTAGAGATAACTCCGACATCGAATCAAAATACGTGCGCTTCCCTTATCACTACCCAATAGAAATAAACATGATAAGATATAGGCGTGACTATTTTACCGCTCTTGGAAATTCAATTTAACTGTAAAGAATAAATTTGTATTCTATTTATGACCATGTTAACATGTTATTGATTAAAAGATTAGTCTATTATCCAAATCAAAGGATTGTTTTAAATTGTGGTTGCCCACAGATGGGTGGGTAACTAAGTCTAATTTACTATCAAGACTAGATAATCTTATTAATATATAAATCAGAATGTTTGTCTGTCTGTTAGCTTATAATTTAAGAACGACTGAACAGATTTTAATGATTCTTTTTTTATCAGAAAGCTTATTCTTCAGGGCATGATCTAGGCTATTTTAAAACATTTAAAAGTCATCCTTAAAGGTCTGGAAAAATGACACAGAAATTAATATTATGACATTTAATTGTTTTGACTTATTTTTTTAAAATAATGTTAGGTACATTAATTACTTTAATTAATTACTCCATAGATATTTTATATGCCATGGAAAAGAAAATCAGTTAAGAGTACAGCTACTAAGTCCATGAAATTACGATGAGCTAATGAAATCACAATCTGCAGACAACTCATCGTAGAGAAACTGATAGTTTCAAGAGCTTCCGAAAGCACTGAAGAGAGAGAGCAAGGCCGCGAGAACATGGTAGAATCCTCACTTCTATACCGAGGGCCAACGAATCAGTTGAGGCATATATATCAAGAATAAACCAAAATACTATTAGAATAGCGACCGCTAGATGTAACCATCCACATTATACCTTTTTTTGTTATGCAGCTATGAATTATGATGCTAATATAGATTATGCTAATCACGCATTAGTTAAACTGGGTAAAATGAGTAAACTATGTTTTTGCTTTAAAATGGGATGATGAGCCTCCCGGTATATGTTGCTCCAAATGAAAGGTTTCTCTCCCATACATCGAAGCATCTCCTCAGCCATTATTATCTTTCTTTTCCAGAAAATAACGACACATCCGTTCATTTTCTTAAAAATTTAAGAAAACATGACTCGTGCTTTCAGATAACATTTTTGGTGTTGACCAAGAAATTACAATGCCTGGTTTTCCCCCTACATTTGTCATTCAAGAGCAAACGAACCACCGGATTGGCTCTATCTTTCCGATTAAAAAAGTTTTTACAAATATAAATCATTCTTCTGACTCAAGTTTAAACATGTCAAGTCTAAGCTCTGATTTTGATACTTCATCATAAATAAGAAATGAGGAAATTCTAGAGGACATAAAAAAAAGATTTAATTGAAATCGATAAAAAAAAGATAAGATTGCTCCAGGAATTAGAGGAAACTGAAAGAAAGAAAATTAGGCTTACCCGTGAACTGGAGCAATATAAATAATTTTGTTAATGAGATCTTGTGTTTTTTTTTTAAATAAATAAAACAATAAATGCAGATTATATTGTGATGATTATCATATTGAGATGTAGAAAAATTGCACTGACACCTCCAATAGCCTTAGCAGACGAGCTATTGTATTATATGTCTAGAACTACACAAGAGTCAACACATTTTTTAAACAATATTATATCACAATATAATTATAATCAAATATTCATTTTTAAAAATGATTAATAAATTTATTTGCAATCGTAATTAACTAAAGTATGATGCTTTTTTAATTTAAGAATATAAATAAATGATCAATTAACCACTCAGTATCTCTACATAACTACTAAGACACTTCCTTACTGCTTCGTGCGAAGCACGGGTATTTCTGCTAGTATTAAATATTATACAAAGTAATTTAGGGTGATAACCAAGTAAATTATTGCCAAAAATTATACATTTTAAAACACTAAGGTATTCTTTTTGAGTTATCTTTAGGTAAGAAAGCAAAGGTAATATGTTATAATTTAAATAATAAATCTTGTAATACTAAGCTCATGAATTAAAAGTAAATATTCTTTTTATTAGATAATACAAACTCCATTAAATGAATGACTTCAAAAGGTTTGGATTCTTAGCTTGCCTTGGAGAAGAACAAATGCTAAACATTCAGGCATTAAAATAATTCAACAGATGCAGCAAACAAATTTGGCTGTAGTTGCGGTAGTGGTTAGCTTGTGAACAGGCCCCGATTTGAGGCACACCAAATTTTGGGGCTGATCGAGGGGGAATAAGCATAAAAAAGATGGTCAATTTTGAGTTCAACTTTATTTTTACCCTTTCACAAGATTTTACCCCCCCCCCCCCCAAAGCCCTTTGCAATTGCCGTCTGCGCCCATTAGTAAATTTGGGCCTGGTTTGGGATGAGGGACTAAAGCCGCTCCTTAGGATATTACTCACACCTCCAATGGTCTTATTTTAAATATTTATTAGAGTAACATGCTTCACCAGTAAAACAAAGAGATAAGAGTACACCTTAAAATCATCCTAATTAATAAAGTTGTGATCAGAAAGCAAATAAATATACTTATTTCAAGGTGAAATACTATCACAAAGCCAGTTAATGCCATAATAAAATTCTGCTTTTTGCTGACAACCACATTGGCAAAAGTAAGACCAAATTTCGGTGTAAATCCTATCATTTTGCACATTCATTCAGTAATAATATTGATTGATGTAGCGTACCTGGAGCTCCATGTATATAGAAAGAGAAGAACTCGCAAATATGGTCAACATTATATTGGTCAACAGTATTTGGAGCATATCTATTTGACATAGCGTATCTGGATGCTAATGTAAAGCATGTAATGGATTTTTGAGAAAAAATAATGTGCAGAACAATAAACAGAAAAAAAATTTAGTTATGTACAATATTTGCCAGTCCGTTTCTATACATGATAAGCTAAATCGACCATAAAATGTATCGAGACAAACGTTAGAACTATGCATGAACTCTTCTGAATATGCTTCAAACACCTACCACGTGTCCGAATCATCAAGCTTGGATGACCTGTGGACTTGGTCTATACAATATCCACAGTACCAGTCACTTAGTCCTAGGCATATCCTGTGAATGGTAGAAAGTTAGCTTCTGGACACCTTATGGCTGACCTGATGTCTGCCCTTCTAACTTTAACACTAAGGACAGTTGTCACATATCCTGGGTGTTTAAAGTTAAATTTTTAAAATAGAGAAAAGTCTCAATCCAGTACCAGCTATGAGTATTTACAATATCACTCCTTATTGTCGACCTCTATATGAATTGTATGATTAATTTCATTTGTACTAAAGAACTACTGTGATTGTGATACCTGCAGGATTTGAACCTGGTTCTTCTTATAAGTCAGTCACTTTATCCACTAGACTAGGAGTAATTTCAAATTAGGATATGCTCAGAATGAATATTTGCACCTCAAACCATCTTATATCATTTGAACAACTTTATCATTTGAATATTCCAGACTATTTCGTATTTTCACTTGGACATCATCCTTTGTGTAACGTAATACACCCCCTTCTGATTAAACCTGTTAAATGGAGGCAAAAGACTAGAAAATATAACGTTATTTAACATACAGTAATAGTACATTACGTGCCTAGTGCGGAAAGTAGCATTTTGCATGCGAGTTAGGAGTTTGCACCCTGAGCGACAGCGAGGATAGTAAAACCACAAGAGCAACGCAAAATGATGTTTTCGCACGAGTTGCGTACCGTACTTTATGAAAGATTGTTAGATTTTAATAATAAATACGAAAAAATAAACTTCCTGTATCTAAGTTCATATTTCTCTTTTGATAAAGATGGCATTAATTCATTAGTTTGTGCCAAATTAATTATTTCGGGAGGAGCATTATTCTCCTCGTATTCGTCATAATCACTTAAATCACTCATTGTTTTTCACAAAAAAAAACTTGATATAAACTGTTACTTTTATTAAACAAACAGCAAATTAGTTTTGTTAAATGTAAACAAACTCGCTAATCAAGCATAAAGTGAAGAATTCTTCTTTTTTCCACCCTAGGGCGGTAAAAAAGAGGAATTCTTCAGAATTATGAGACGCGCATGCACAATGAATACAAGTAAAGAATCACTTTCTACTCAACTTAAGTTAAGTTTCTCATCACTCTCTCCAGCATAGGATGGGTATGATGGCAACTGCTTTGCATTTGTTGGCTGGTCATTTAGGATCAGTGGGTGGTTGGGAGGATTTCCATAGGGTACCCTTAACTCGATGTCCATAGTATACCTTCAACTCGATATCCTTAGGATAGGGTTATCCTCAGGCATGTCCTTTAGATCAGTTTTGCTAATTGAGATGTTATTTTACGTTAAAATGAATTAACCTTCAGTTAATTCATTTTTTTAATGAGTGAGTTTTCCTCAAACTGCAGTTTAACAAAATTAGTTTAAACACTAAAGATGATTGTCCCTCACAGTCAGAACTGGAGTCTGAATATTGTATATTAGGGTTTTAATACAATTTTATGGTTACTAGCTTTATACCCATGCTTCGCAACGGATTGTTTTACAGAGGGCATTATGGTATTATTTCTGATAAGGAATAATCAGTGTATTGTCTACCACAAGCATAATTACAATTTTTTTACAAACCGGTTTCGACCTACAAGCCATCGTCAGTTAATTGATTATTTTACACTGTTTGGTTTTTATTTTAACATATGTAAGACAGAGAAAAAAAAGGAAAGAGAAAGGTAGGTAGGGATGTGCAGGAGTAAAGGTTTGAAGGAAAACTTGGAGATACACCAATCCTTACAAAACCAAAACATTCAATGCTTTAACAAAATCATTAATATTATAACTCTGTTCTAGTTTATTTATATCCCCCCCCCCCTTGTAAATAAAATTATAGTAGATACCATTATTTATTCATTTATTTAAGACTAGCCGTTATGCCGGCGATAATGGGCAGAATAAAATATGACCAAAAAATTTAAATAGATATTATAGGTATAGGTAGGATACTACTGTTTAAATAGAAAGTTTAAGGCCAGAAGTTTCAATCTGGTTAGGTAGCTCATTGCTAGCGGTCTCGCTTCTTACGCTGGAGGTCACTGGATCAATCCCAGCTTATGGCGCATCAATTTTTAACATTATAAATCATTTAGAGGTGAGTCGTTGTTGGGACACTACTCGATTATATAAAAGATAAGATACTCTTTGTTACCACCTAAAGCCTGTTAATTATTATTTTTATTTATTTATTTATTTATTTTTTTTTTCATTTCAAACAATATGTTGATTTTTTTAGATGTATGTTACAAATATTTTCTTTATGTTTTTAGTACCTAGAACCATCTAGGTACCTTATCTGTTTAGTATTTTAGTTATTTCAAATATATAAGTAATCCTCTAACTTCATCCATCCCGCCAAACCTACCCCTCCACCTCTTAAACCTTTGCACCTGCACATCCCCACCTACCTTTCTCTTTCCTTTTTTTCTCTCTCTCTTAAACAGTGTATCCCCAGATCGATGCATGAATAGATGAAAAAGACTAAAATTTTTTGAATTAAAATTTCATCTTCTGGGGTTCAGCCCTGCTTGGATAGAAACTAATTTATGTCATAATTTAAGTTTTGAAAAATCAAGTATGTCTTGGAAATTTACATAAAAGTTATCTTTCCCACTAGTAAAGTGCTTCTTTTCTAGGAGATACGACAAAATTTTATTAAAAAAAGATTTTCAGAAAGAAAAACTGAGTAAGAATACCAATTTGAAATTGCTCTGCCTACTAAAAAAAAAAAAAGTAAATAATACAATATATCAAGTAGGCGGAGCGTTTTAAAATGTTGCATTCTTACTCAAATTTTTTTTAATAACATTTTGTTTATCTCCTAGAGAAGAAGCACTTTACTAGTGTGAAAAATAACTTATGTAAATTTCCAAGATATACTTGATTTTTCAAAACTTAAATTATGACATAAATTAGTTTCTATCCAAGCAGGGCTGAACCCCAGAAGATGAAATTTTAATTAAAACATTTTAGTCTTATTTCATGCATCAATCTGGGGGACACACTGTATATGTTAAAATAAAAACCAAGCAGTGTAAAATAATCATCCAACTAAAGATGACGTTTAGTTGAAACCGGTTTTAAAAATGTTTGTTAAAAAAATTGTAATTATTTTTTTGGTAGACAATACACACTGATAGATGTGCGTTAGTATTTATTTCCTCAGTTAATAAATAATACCATAATGTTATCTAAATACCACAAAATCTTTGTCAAAACTACTAATGAATTTTACAGAGGATATCAATTCAATTTTATGCTATAATAAATAAGTGATTATTATATATGTATTAAAATATTCATAGATTTATTTTTAATGCTCAGATTCACTCAAAAACTTCACCAAAACCCGTAATCCTTAATGATATAAATCTATCGGTATATATAAATATATAGATATGGATATAAATTTCCATGTTACCCCTCTCCTAAATGAAATTATGACAAAAATGCACATAACATTACTTTTTTCTTAAAGAGCTTTTCAACAATATGCATCATGAAGGGTATCCATTACTTTGACAATTGTACCCCCTTAATAAAAATACGTGTACCAAAATTTTAATTTCTTAATCTCATGTAGGTAGTGACCTTCACCTTGTTTTGAAGGAAAAGTGTGTAAATATTCATCAAATTGGGATAAAACTGAAGATTTTTTATAAAAACCTACCTAACCTCATACAGACACTTCTTTTTATATATTGCTATATTTTTCTATTTTACCCCTTTCCTAAATGAAAATATGCTAAAACTGTACATAATTAATTACTGTACTCTTAAGAGCTTTTCTACGATATGCATTATTACTTACTTGGTATTCATTACTTGGACCCCGTATTTATTACTTGTACCCCAAAAGTTAAATTTTGAAAATTCATGTAAACAGTGATTTTCCCCTTGCTTTTAAGTCAAGTCTGCAAATTTTTATCGAGATTGGACTAAAACTGTAAATTTGTATAAAGAACATACACACACATACATTGACTTTTATGCATATAGATTAGGCCTTGTTTATTCTTTCCAATTTAGATATGCAAATGTGGGGGCCTTTACCATAATCTGATTTTGAAGAGAAAGACATAAAATTATGGGGAAAAGGATATATGTACTAAAATTACTAGAAATAATGAGTACTACAACATATTTGCAACCCCCACTTTAAAAGTGACAAAACTAACATTTTTTCAATTTTCAACTATACCCATACAAGGTGGGCTTTATCTTAAAAAAAAAAAAAAATAAAAAAAATAAATACATCTGTGCTACCAATAAATAATATTGACTGGGTAGCTGCAGTGTCACTTTTTACTCATTCAACATTGAAAACTGATAATATGTTTAGTAATAAAAATAAAACTGATAATATCATATATTAGGTATGATACATTAATTTTTGAGAAACACAATTTGATTTGCCTCTTCTAAAGTGGAGGTTCAAATTTGCACAAATTATTAATATAATGTAATAAAAATTTTCTTTATCAAAAACATTCAAACAAATCTTATTCTACAATTACAATAATTATTGAATAAGTTAAAATAAATTAAGTTCAAGTTTGCTATCTGTGTCCACATTCTTTAAGCATTGCTTCAATACGAAAGTTTATATCATTATTGACATAACACTGATGCACCCATAAAGGAAGGAAACATAACAATGAGGCTTTTGATTCTGAATGACATACATTCTCCTTAACTTGCTGTTTCACTTTCAACTCATCTTCATAGGCTTTTACAATTATCATTCCTTCAAGTTCTGAAAAATAAATACATAATACTAACTTAATACTAAAAAAATACTGATTTTAATTTTGGCCACTAACCCAGTGGTCTAGCAGTCAAATCTGAAGGTTTTTTAAACAGGCTAACTCAATAAATTTTCGAAATGTTTGTTTTCAAAAAAATGAAAGTGGAAAAGGGGAAGTTTACAATTCATACAAAAAAGTTAAAAAAAAAAACAAGAATGAAACAAAAATACCACCACTTAAATGACACCTGTTCGAGTCAGTTGGCAAAAATTGTCATCACTCTATCCAAGGTTTGGCGAGGGATCACATGCATTTCTCTCTGAATATTCTTTTACAGTTCTGCCAAATTTTGAGGCTTGTCAAGATAAACTTTTCCTATAAAGTAGCCCCACAGAGAAAAATAACATGGGGGCAAATCTGGAGGGCGTGCCAGCCATGGAATGTCAAATCAGAGCGAACTTACAAGTCTGCACAGTTGCCCCATCCTGCTGAAACCAAACCCTCTTAAGAGGTAATCGGTGATGACAGAACTCAGGAAGGAGGAAGTCACAGATTCCCTCCTTATGTAGCACTTGGAATTAACAATCACAGTACGGCCATTTTCCAATCACAACTGACTTACTGACTGCAGCCCAGGCGGTTACCCTTTTACAATGAAGATGCTGTTAGTGAAGCTCTTGTGGGTTATTTGGAGCCCAATAACGAAAATTTTGATAATTAACAACTGTAAACGTAAAAGTGAGGTTCCTCTGAGGTCAACACAATCATTCCAGAGTCTTCATTAATCATCCCTATCATGGTTTTTCCTATAGCTAACCTGTGTGAAATGTTGGACCTGTAATTCTTGAACTGCAGTAATTTTGTACGTGTGAAACTTCAAGTGATCATGAAGAATCTGCTGAATAGTCCTATAGAACATCCTTGGATCCCTTGGCAAATCTTGGAAGGGTGATGACAAACTTCGCCAACTGACTCCAGTACTGCAGTGAAAGTGGAGGTTGTCATTTATGTGGTTTTTGCTTCATAATGATTTTTTGAACTTTTCCAGTATTTATTGTAAAGTTTCACTTTTCCCCTTTTAAAAAAAAAAAAAAAAAAAAATCATTAAGTTAGCCCGTTCCAAAAACCGTCAGGTTTAACTGTCAGACCCTTTAGTCAGTGGTTTGCTCTCACTTGGAGAGGAAAGAAATAGAGAAACTTTTAAAGCAAATATAAATAATTGATCAAAGCAGTTAATACCTAGATATGCATTTTCATATTTTGGTATCATAGAATTCTTTAGTCTCCCTCTCTGAAATGCATAAAATTAGTAATTTAGCTTTTAGTTTGACTTGTTCTAAAAACAAATTAATATTGGTAAAAAAATCCAGGCTGAAGCAGGATACTATAGAGAGAACATTAAAAGTCTGTAAGACTAACTAAATAATACAGATCAAAGTTTCCATTAGTTTTATAATTATTAGTGCAAAAGTTAGGAGTACTAGTACCTTTTGAATGACATGTGGTTATTTCTACTAAATAATTAGTAAAATTAACACAATGTCTTAGCATTTTATGTTACCACAGAATCGCAGGTAATAATATGGAGTCATTAAAACTAGTCTGTACAGAAGGAAGCAAAATACGCTAAAACCATAAATACATATTATCTTCTAAATGGTAGAGCGAAAATCCTGAACTTTTACCCTTAGGACCTCCCATGCCTCCCACTTTTGTCAGGCTGAGATACCTTAGTTTTGCATGGTTGGTTATTAATAGTTAAAAAAACAAAAACAAATTACATAAGTACTTTTGAAGCTATAGGTGTAAATAATTAATGTATATTTGGGACTAACAATGAGCTAATTATGACCTATCATACAAATTTTTGAATTAAATCAGACATGTAGTTTTTAAGATAGTTGATTTGCAAAAATTGAGCGACAGAAAGACAGACACGGAATTAAAAATGTTCCCTGATGTCTGAAACGGATTTCTGTCTAGGAATTTTTAAAATCTGAGACAAAATATTTTTGTTCTTCAGAATGATCACATAGCTACAGTTACCTTCGGTGAGCTCGGAAGCAAAACTTATGTTGACATTAGGCCTATAAATATCACAACACCTCTGAACTGATTTAACCCATTAAACACGTCTTGAAATTCAGGAACGTATCTCTCCTGCGGTTTGGAATAATACTAAATGAGATTACCCAATTTAAAAGTTAATTTTTTTAAAAAAAAAATTGTTGTTGGGATCCTCTGTGGTTACAAACACCAGTGAGCCAGGTGGACCCTAGTAATATATTCTGCCTGAGATATGAGGAAATAAGTAGTGGAGTACCAGAACGGTGTTCTTGGGTCCACTGGGGATCCAACCACCAGCAGCCTTAGCATGATAGGGAACTATTAAGTCTAAAACTGGGTAGTACAAGAATCACTGCAGCTTACCAAATTTCTCTGTTGGCCAAGTGAGGAAAAGAGGTTCTGAACAATTATTTTTTCTTTCTTCAAATTTCCTTACTCCCTTTAAATATTCACCTAGGGCTTTCATTTTTTTTACAATATTAACCTGTTAAATTAAATAAATAATAAGTTAGTATTATTAATAAAGTAGTTAAAAAAAAAGTATAGGGGAAGTGATTAACAACTCTCTAGTTTGAAATTAGAGTTTGGACAAATTCACGTAGTACCAACAAGCTAATGCTAATGCTAATGCGTGGCACATCCCTAGGTGTCTCTCAGTAACACAAATTGTAAACCATATTGCAGTGAGCAAAATCATGGTATTACATTGCAGATGTGTTTTGCCAGCCAAGCAAGAATGGCGGTGTGAGAGCACGCTCGTCTCTGATAATTCCTATATCTTATCTTCTTGAGCCGATTATAGGTCCAGAGTTGGGTGGGCATCGTCGGGCCCCTGATGAGTCGGTAGCGACGAAACGATGCAGGACATGGCGTTTTGCCGAGCCAACATCTTTGTGACGTAGTTCCTATGTGTCACGCTTGCGTGGCACATCCCTAGGTGTCTCTCAGTAACACAAATTGTACACCATATTGCAGTGAGCAAAATCACGGTATTAAATTGCAGATAATGCTAATGTCTTTAGAAAATAAAAAATTTAAACTGTTGCTAGCTTCACTTAGCTGGAGAGACAAAAGCAAAAACCACCACAATGCTTTATTAAAAAATTAACATTTCCACTATTATACTATTATCATTTTAATTTTACTCTCATCAAATACTGACCTTAACAATAATATGAAATTATAACTTCACAGAATATCAACCATTAAAACAAAAAATTAATGACTGGGCTAAGACTACAGCATAAACCATTAAATAAACCTTTAATTAACACACCATAATTATTAATTCTGATTGGTAAAGCAAAGGGTTTTTTTTTTTTTTTTTAAAGATAGTTGTCAATGGAGGGCGACTAACACTGCACATTGAATTAACAATACTTAACCCTTGTCTATTATAAGCCCTATTTTTATGTCTGTATTTTTGGTTTCTGGAGAAACCAAAAAACATACTTTAAGCAAAACCCAAGGATGCCTTTAAACTATTATTAAAAAAAGGGCAAGAAATAAAAAATGAGGATATCCATAGAGCTGAGGAACCATGAAAAATTACTATTTCATGAAAGTTGTAAGATCAACAACTATGGTGACAAACAATCAAGTTCCCTCAGGCTGTAGCATTTCCTCATTTGCTACTGTGATCTTTTCTAAATTATAATTAAAGAACAAGCATGCTGAAAGTCAAGTATGTTTGCTCCCTCCATCAGTTGTATGTTAAACTATAAATAAATTACCAATTCGTTATAAACACCATCTAACTCCTCGCTCTTTTTTTCTAAACCTTTAGGATAAGTAATTACATCTCCAGCTCTGAAAAAAAAAGAANATATATAAAATAGTAATAATAATAACAAAATAATTATTTTATAAACAAATCTTAAAAATTAAAGAAAGTTCTAACAATTTAAATTAAAAAATTGAGCCAAGAAAACCTAGTCTAACTTTATCATATAATCTCGGTCCCAGAAACTTTTTGTTTTTGATTTTCAACAAAATCAGATTTATTTTCAACAATATCACAGAAACTAGTTTTTTACCGGGAAACAGTTATATTGTTAGATGTGTATGTATCGTTAAATGAACTATATATAGAATTTTCTAATCAAAATTGTCGGAACTGTTTTTCGAGAATTTTTTTTTCACACATTTTTCAGAGTTTTTGAGGGTTAGCACCATGAGGGAGAGCACCAGAAGAGGGGGGGGGGGGCTCCCCGCCCTTCAAGGCAAAAGTGGCCCAAATATCGAACTAAAATTCATAACTTGATTTTGCCTCGGAGTATGTTTTTGATAAATTGATACTTTAATTCATAGTAGACAAAAAATTGATCAACAGACTGACAGAAAGGGAACCAATTTAGAAAATGTAAAGAGCGCAAACGGTAGAAAATAAGTTGGGGATATCTGCAGCCCAATTTCGACAAACCATCCAAATTTCATAATAATCTGTTGAGTACTTTTGAAGATATAGGTCTAAATAAATGAATGTTTGTGCTCATGTGTGCAAGATAAAATAATGGGTGCAGAAGGTTGAAACTTTTATGGGACCAACAATGGGCTAATTATGACCTACCATCCAAGTTTCATTAAAATCAGAAGTGTTGTTTTTAACATATGTTGGTTCACAAATATGGATTTATGGATTTTTAATCAACAATATCTCGAAACGGTATGTCTCACTTCAAACATGCATAGGAATTTTTTTGTGCAGAATTATGTGAGAAATATTTTTGTTAATAACACTTCTCTTCAAAAAATAAACCATTTTGTGTAAAAAGTGAAAAACAAGTACATTTTGAACTTTGAACTTTAAGGAGTGGTAAGGGGGGAAGCACAAGGTGTGGGGACTTTTGAGGAAATGTACCTCTTATCATGGTCTATCATCAGGCAAAAATCCAGCTTGCCCCTAATTAGTTACGAATAAAATCCTTTATTGACTGGGCTATATTTAAGAAATGGCAAAGTGGACATTTGGAGTTTTCACAAGATTTAGATATTATCCATGCTAAGGAATATGATCACTTAATAATTTTTTAAACTCTGTGACATTGTAAACTAACTAATATGCTACATTTGTCAGTTTACTTAAGTATTTTTGAGTTTTTAACTCATGTTGTAAAGAAATGAATAAGCCTTTTTGGATTTTAACAAATTAACACATACTGTTTAATTATGTGCACACATAATTATGTGTTTGTTTGATCCACCAGACCTTGCTCCCTTCATTGTAACTATTTATCCAATAAGCCAGAGTTGATAGAGTTTGCTTTTACCAAACTTGCTTCCTAGGTTGTAAACTAATGAATGAGGCTAATTCGTTTAAAATTGCAATGAAGAATAAAACCAACAAAAATATGTCATATTAATATATATTGTCAAATATTATGTTTCTACAGTAATAATCCAATTAATGTGCCATATTTGTTAAGTTTACACTTCAAAATGCCAACAACTCAAAAATAAATAATGTACTGACAAACCTTGATTTACGAATTTAGATCGTTCCCACAACTTATTCAGATTCACTTCGTCAACCCATTTTCATTTGCAATAAAGGCTAAAAATAACAAGAAAAGCAGATGAAAAGCTGATTCTAACTTATTTTAATTAACAAAATAAATTATTCAAATTACACAATATAAACACAGATGTAACTATATTTTATCAATAAAAGGCAAATAAATTAATAATATTGAAAAATATTTTTAAGTCAAATATTTGCAAGTCAAGGTTTGTTTGTAAAAGTAATGTAAATTTACGAATATGATATTTCTATACTTCTATAAATTATAACTGAACTTAAAACTCACTAACTTCGTCATGAATCATAACATTGTAGGAAAGGTATATTTATTTTACCTAGAGCATTTTTCATTCCCTGAAAAGTAGAATTTTGAGTTGAGCAAGGTCAGTGTCGGACTGGCCAGGTCGGCAAGTCGGCATTTGCCGAGGGCCCACAGGACTCAAGGAGCCCAAGTAAAAAAATTGTTTTAAAATATTTTTATCCAACGTCATAAGATTTATTCAATTGAAATAAATTATCAATAAGCATAAATACTAGCTGGCCTGCGAGCCCTAGATTAGATAGGCTTGGCAGGTGCTTTATATGTGCCAGTTACTTGTATAATCCAGATAATTTTATATACCGGGAACATTTATATTCTAGGTGATTGGAATTCTAAGTTTAAGAAGGTAGCGCCCCTCGGGAATGTGCCATGATCGGCTTAAAATATCAAATGAATCGTGTGATTTCGTCCGCTGTCCTGGCGGTCCCGCTTATTTTTTTTTAGAGGACGTGTCCGAAAGCTACTGTCCGCTTTGCCACCTGATGCGTTTTCACAACTCTCACCTGCCAAAAAAATTACAAAAATTTACTTTTCGTTCTATTTGAAAAGCCTGGGGTCCTCTAAATAGTACATTATACGTCTAGTGCGGAAATTAGCATTTTGCATGCGAGTGTGGAGTTCGTTTGTTTATTTCGGAAACGGAGGTCCGAAGCGGTCTGGACCAAAAAGGCTTTTTTGTGGACCCCAACTGACCGGATGAAGCGAAAGAATGACAAAAAAAATGAGCACGTTCAGAAGTGCCCCATAAATTTAGGACCCCCTTCCCCCTCGTGGTAACGTCATACTTTAAGGATTTTTTTTTTTTTTTTTTTTCTGGAATCTTTTTGTTACTGTCAAATAACGGCTGTATTCCAAATTTGGTGACATTTGAACCATAAATCAATTATTATTTTTTTTTTTTTTCGAAAAAAGGCAAGATTTTTCAGCTCTTGAATTTAAGAAAATTTTTGGTCGATGCTCCCATAAATAATGTATATGGTCGTAAATTAGATTTTTCAAATAAAAAAATGTTCTCAAAAATTCTTTCCTTCCCAGTATTTTGCAAGATAATGCCCATGAAATATTTGTATGGTCTGTTTTCTCAATCAGCTTGGTATTCTCTCGATCAGGAATGTTTAAATTATTTAATGCTGATGAAAGACACTTAAACTCAAAATATTAACAGGTACAAGGGACGAACTTAGGAATTTGATATTCAGTTCGAATCATATTTTAACAATATCAAGCAAATTTTAAAATATCCATTTCAACCACAGTTTCATTGTTATGTAAGCCTTCTTTATTGCCTCTTCAAATCATATTGATTTGTCGTTTAATTTATAAATTGGTTTGTTATATAATGACATTATTTCGTGATTCTTATATTAAATAAAATAATGTAAAAATTCCTTTTAAATAAATAAACAAAAAAATATTGTGGCCTAAGTATATAATTAATCCTATACAAAATTGCTATGATATAGATAGTAGTAGTAGTAAGGGGGCGTGGAGGCCAAGCCTGGCAACTAGACCGCATTCGGGTCCTTTTTGCCAAACCCTGAACTCAAACCTATCGATTCATCACAGAAATAACCCTCAAATCTCCTTGTTTGGGTCACAAAGGAGAGAATGTCTTGTCACTTTAATGTGACCAGTTCCTCTTCCTTAATTTCCCCTGCTCCTAATAAATGAAAGCGTAGTCTGCCATATCCTTCATATTCTCCCAAAAGTAGAAGGCTGTTTCCTCTTCGAGCCCACACAATGGACATGTGGGGATCTTTAATAGTGCCAGATGTCTTCTGAGCTGGCAGTGCCCTGTTAAGACTCCAACCACATTTCTAAGATTGGATCTACTCAGTCCCATAAGCCATCTGGTTTTCCTTTTGTTTACCACCCTACGGTGGGTAACAAAGTAAAAAAGTACTGACAGATTAATTTAACAGGGGAAAATTAAATAAATTTGTCAAGTACGTTGTCAAAGCATAAAATCATGAAAGTATACAAAATACGAGGAAGCTATGTGGCACACTAATTAGCAGACTTTTTAACTTGCTGCGTGAGTGCTAAAATTTCAAATTTTTTATGAATAATTATCAAAATAAATAAACATTCTACCCTAGAATTATTTTTTATACTCTCATTCCCTTATTTTAAATAGATGGAACACTACTCATTAGGACACACTTTAAGAATACATTAAAAATTACACTCATTAGAAATTACATTCAGAGTCAGGGTGAATAATTTTTTGGGTTTTGTAGATACTTCTCAAAACCCTTATGCCGAGGGAGATGTGTCCGTCCGTCGGTTGCTCTTTGGTTCATAGGGCCCGAACCGTTTAAGCTAAAAAGCTGAAATTTAAAACACTGGCGTAACTCTTGAGCCCAAACACAGGAAAAATACTCAAAAGTTAAAAATTAAATAAGCACATGCGCAATTTAAAAAAATGTGGTAAACTCAAAAATTTATATTTTTTTTAATTTTTGAGTGGGGTATCAAATGAAAGCTGCTGAATAGTAGTCAGTAACAAATATGTGAATCCTTTTTTAAATTTTGCTTTCCTTATTGGTCAAATAAATCAAAATATACCCAAAATAGCCCCCCTCAACCACTATATAATGGCTGATCCTAAAATTTCGAAATAATTCATGCTAATACCCTATAGTGGGGTGATACAAATTCCGGGAGTGCATCCAAAATTCTCAAAAACTGCCAACTTTAGGCGTGAAAATTTAGATGTGCCCAAAATTTTATTTTTTTAAAATTTTGAGTTCGGTATCAAATAAAAGCCGCTGAATAATAGGTTACAAATATATATATGCCTTTTTAAATGTTGCATTCCTTATTGGGCAAAAAAATCAAAATATACCCCAAAAAAATCCCCCTCCCCAACCACTGTAGATCGGCTGGTGCTAAAATTTCGAAATAATTCATGCTAATACCTTATTGTGGTGCGATGAAAATTCCGGGAGTTTATTCTAAATTTCCTAAAATTTCCAATTTTGGGCACGAAAAAGTGAAGTGCGCCTAAAAATTTTATTTTTTTAAAATTTTGAGTTGGCACTCCTTCAGTTTGGTACCCCCCAAACGGGGGGTATTAAACTGAAGGAGGCGGCCCCGTACGCTTATTTCAGTTTGGTACCCCCCGTTATATATAATGATATTATATATAAATAAAATATTTACAACCTTCGTAGGGGAATGTTCAAAAGCAGTGGGGCTTTTGTGTGGGGTCGAGAAAGGGGAAAGAAAGAAGAAAAGATAGGGGGGTACCAAACTGAAAGAGATGGTTAAAAAATAAATAAAAAAAAAATCCCCAAGAAATGATAATAAATTAAAGAATAAAGAAAATATAATATAACAGTCTTTTCTCTCCCATTTCGGAGAAAAAACAGATTATCAGAAACAATGTTTTGTAAAAGTATGTAAAATCCACTCATTATTATATCAATACTTACTGACCCCTTTCATTGGAACTTAAAGATAACCTGGGTGTTTAAATTTGTTGGGCATAGTACCACCTGTCCAACTAGGCAAGTCAGAACACAATGTAAGAAATACAATGAAAGAAAACCTTGAGAATGATGTAAGTTTTAGATCAATTATGTCTTGAAGCATGTTTATTCCTTGAAGATAAAAATTATTCCATTTTTGAATGAGGTTGTACAGATCGGCTACAGTATCTCTTAACTGCCTAACAGTTCCAGTCAGATTTCCTTGGACCTTAACAACCGGGCTCTGAGACACTAAAATTACAGAAAAAATTAGCACATCACCGGCATTTCATTACAAAAAATAAATATTATAATGGTTAGAAGTATGATTGAGCCTATATAATCACAACAGAAAATGTTAGCAATAGTTTCAAAATTTTTTGACAGACATTATCTCACTTAAACGCATGAATGAAAATTCACTTCTATAACCACAATATCACAGCAACGGTAAATTCGGATTGTATGTGACCTAACCTTGGAGGTTAGGTGATAAAATCCTGTATATTAAATTAAAAACCTTAATTTTGTGTACACTTGAATTTTTAATAGCCGCTCCGCACCGCTACGCGGTGCTCTTCTCATTTTCTGGAGAAAAACAACCCTCCTGTATATAAACCAGGTAGAGGTCCAACTCGAAAAAAAATTTCTGGGTCACGTACAATCCGAATTAGCCCACAGCAACCAACAACCAAATAAATCTGGGTACTTCTTTAGATTGTATCTCCCCTGTGTTTTTTACAGTATAAATGACTTTGACTGAATAATTATTAAGACAGGGATGTTTAGTCCAACCTACTTAGGGACAAAGGAATATCACACTTCTGTTTGTATAAGGGGAGAAACAGTCTAAAGAAGAACATTCCGTACACCTTCTTTGGATTGTTACTCCCGTCTGTTTTCCTAATTAGGGGAGTAACAATCAAAAGAAGTGCCATTAACCTAAGTTGCCATGAACTAAGTTTGTACGTGTATAATACTTAAAGTAATTCAACTTCTCTGAACTTTCTCAAAACAAGTTTTTGATTAGGATTCCAAATTTTACCTGATATAGGTGAATACTTCGAATCAGGAGAAATCAATTTAACCGGAGTTCCCATTTTATAAATCAAAATCAACTAATGATTCAATGACAAAGGGTTAAAGGATAAGATAATCATAAAACACAAACAAAACCTTTAGAAAATACATTTTAAATTATCAAAACAAGATTGAATTTTAAAATAATGACAGGTTGTCAGTGCATGCGTGAAAACAATGAAGATGGTATAAAAGTTGCTAAATGCTGAGCTGCTAATCTACTCCTCTAGCAACACTGATTTCCACCTGTTGGGTTGGTTACAATAAATAAAAGTAGGTTATTTTATTTCTGTTCGAAATTTTAACGTTCACTCAAAAATTCAAAGGGTTTTATCTTTATCAAATTTTATTTCGCGTTGGTCGTTTGACCTGCTGCAGTTAATCTTAAAATACAAATCTATGGTGTTTTTAACGAATTTTGTTTGGCATGATGTTCGATCTGACATAAATTAATCCGATGATTTTACATCTCCGGTGCTGCGTTTTAAATCGCACGTGTAAATATGAACCCTCGGCAGCAAAAAGGCAATAATGTAAGTATAAGTCCGTCAAGTAAAATTTGTGGTTCAGGGCTGGGAAGAACATCTAAATCTAAAGTTATGAAGAAGAATATGTCCGAATGTAATTTGGCTGTCGTGACGCCTACGTATGCTGACATCAAACACAAGCACAGCGCCGGCAACAACAACTGGGCCAAATTTACTAAAGATCACAATATTCCTTGTTTCCCCAAAAAAACAGTTGAAGAGCCATCAGTTCCTGTGAAACGATCCAAAGACATACAGAATCCTGCAGGAGACAAAGTGTTGGAATACAGCAATGGTAACATAATAACTAGGGCTGTAGCACTTGATTGTGAAATGGTTGGTATTGGGGAAGGTGGGAGAGAGGACATGTTAGCCAGAGTATCCATTGTCAACTCTCAAGGAGATTGCCTGTATGATAGCTTTGTTAAACCCAGGGAAGTTGTAGTGGATTACAGGACGGAAGTCAGCGGGGTTCGACCTAAAGACCTTGAAAAAGGAAAAGATTTTGAAGAGGTTCAGAGAGATGTTGCTAACATACTGAGGAAAAAAATCCTTGTGGGGCATTCTCTCAAGAGTGATTTTAGCGTCCTGTTTTTTACTCACCCTAAGTGGTTGATTAGGGACACGTCCAAATTTTTCAAAGAACCAGGAAAAGGAACTCCTTCACTGAAAAAACTTGCTGCCACACATTTGGGAACAACCATTCAGAGAGGAGAACATGACTCTATACAGGACGCACAAGCAGCTATGCATCTCTACAATATGTTCAGAAAATTTTGGGAGAGAGGCCGCGGTAACAAGAATCGTAATACTTATAGCATTTATTTAAGAGAATCTCGTGCTAAAACAACTGCATGAATTGGAAATAAAATGTATCTATTTTAATTTTTAAAGTGTTTATTTTATTTTGCTAAGTTTTTGTTTCTTTTTTTGTTTTCTTAGTATTGTTTTGTATTTATGAATCAACTAACCTTTTGTTTTCATGACTGTGTACATTTTTGTAATTTACTGCAGTCTGATTATTAGTTTTTTCCTTTTTAACTGTAAGTAAATATTTATGTAAATGTGATATATAACATTGTGATTACTGCCATGCCTTAAGAACTGTAGTAAAGTACAAAAGAGCCCCATCTTTACTTCCTCTGTATACTTGTTTTTTTTGTCTAAAGAAAAAAAAAATTATATTTATATTTTCTTATGACTATTCACTTTATTATTTTATAAACCCTTTACAAAATCTATGATCTGCCTTAGTGACTAGAGTATGCGTGTTATGAGTTGTGACTTTTGACACTTAGATAGCACATATTGGCGTTCGTGGTGAGGAACAAAATAAAGCTACTAGTCCTGCGGGAGGGGATGGGGCCAGAGATATTTTGTTTGCCTGGCCCAACCTTCTAGAATTCAATATCCTGACCTCGTTGGCTCCCTATTCTAATTTTTTTGATTTTACCGTGCTGTCAAAAGTCACAACTCGTTGCGTGCCAAGTGTAATCTGAACTCTGTCAAAACTTCACTTAGCAAGCTCTTTCCAATTAAACATTATGTATTATTCTTTTTATAGTTTTGACTCCTGTGTATTTGAGTGTTCAAGACATTGTTGTTCACTTGAATAGTTTCTGTTAAAAATTGTCTCCTGTCAGTACAAGGCTTAATACAAGAAGAGTTTACTAAATTGTGAAAATCAAAGGGAAAGCCTATGGGGGCTTGATTTTTTTAAATCTGATCTGCTAGATGTAAAACTTATTGAGCTGTCATTGGCTCTCTTCTATATTTTTTATTTTCCCACTCTCTCTGAGTAAACTCTAATTGTAATTAGTGCATTTTTTTTAAGAATAAGTAATGGTAAAATTAACTAAGCGATTGAAAGGACTCCTGCATAGTTACGCAAAAAGTAAATTCATTTTGTAAGATATTTGGTCAAATAAAATTCTCAGTGTAAAATTTAATATTTATTAATTAATGACTTTTAAGCTTTAAGCAGACAATATGTCCAGAAACGATAATCTGCAAAGTTGAGATCTCAAAGCAAAATCACTAATACTTTTTTGTAAATTACTACTTACTTTTCATGAATCCTCCAATTTGCGCTACCCTCCTGCATGGGTAAAGATTTTTTTTTTTTTTTTTATTTCAAAAAAAAATAAGGCTTACCAGGAGTTTACATTAGCTGGTAGTGTCACATCTTAGCCATTGGATCGAGAGCATGGGTTCAATCCCAGCTAGGCCACACTGTATTTTCCATTGGTGTGTGAAGTAGTTGACCTCCCTGTTCTTACCTTTAACTCAAGTTAAAAAAGGTACAATGTACGAGTTTGCATTAATTTATATGCAGGGTCCTTTTTAATTTTAGACTATCTCTTAGTATCTTCTCTCTCAACTTTCCTAGCCATAGATCACTTTATCTTCTAATTAGTACAAACAATTCTACAGGAAACAAAAACCAGCTTAATACAATTTTATGAAGTTAGCTCTTGGAACGGTAACCAAAATCATTATCTAGTATTATATATTATTATAATTTTAATTAACTGGGTTATATTATCATAAAGGTGAGTTTTGTTCTAATAGGATTGTTTAATAAAGAATGAGACTGGTCTTGGAGATTAGTACTGAGTGCTCACTTCAACATCTACTGCAGATTTCTGGTAACCTTATGACTCCTATAAAACTTACCAAGAAGCACATCTCTGTATATCAAATATGGGAACTTTGGCATCCATTTAAACACGACTGTATGTTGCTGTATGTTTTGTAGCCTCCTGTGAATTGCAGTTTTCCACTCCACAAAGCACTAGTCATAACCTTTCAAAGGAATAATTTTTACTTTCCTGGTTGGTCAAAGTCAGACAGTCAATGCTGAGTACCACAGACTTTAATGAGGGAGCATTTCTCTAAAAAAAAAATTGGAGTTAGTGGAAACTGTACCATGACTACACAAGGCCTCATGTTATAAATTTACTAAACTGCATCAATACTGTTGTGTGGTGCATAAAGAACTCATGTAGAATTGTGCTCCTATATCATTTGTTTTCAACATGGCTACCACGAAACATTTTTCGGGTTACAACTTACATATTATTAATCTACCTGAAAAAAGCTTTAAAATTATTGAATGAGCCTAGTCTAGTCAGTCCTTCATTCAGAGATTTGAGATTTTAAAAGTTTGTCTCATGATAACGTGTAAAAATTGACTGACATATCAGCATTTGTGACTTAATAGTTTTTGGAAATTTCAAACTTATTATTCATATGTTGGAATACTACACATAAATTTATTAGTCAGCATGACATGTTATACATTAATTAAAAGGTCATGAAGAGTAGGAATAGTAAATTAGTGTGGGAAGTAGCATTTTGCATGCAAGTGAAGAGTTTGCACCCGAACGACAGCAAGAGTTGTAAAACCACACGAGGAAAGCAAAATCCATTCGCAAAAGTTACGCACCGTATTTTATCTATGATTGTTGGATTTTAATAATAAATATATAGAAAAAAAATTAATAAACTTCCAGTATGTAAATTCGTATTTCTCTTTTGATAAAGATGACATTAATTCATTAGTTGTATTTAGTGCTGAATTAATTATTTCGGGAGGCGTATTATTCTCCTTATTTTCGTCATAATGGCATAAATCACTCATTGTTTTTCACTAAAATATATAAACAGTTACTTTAATTAAACAAACAGCAAATTAGTTTTGTTAAATGTAAACAAGCTCGATAATCGGTGCGTCAAGGTGAAGAATTCTTATTTTTCACCACACCAGGGCAGAAAAAAAGAGGAATTATGAAATGTGCATGCTCAATGAATACGAGTATGTAAAGAGTAACTTTCTATGCATCTAAACAGAGATTCAATGTTTATATTGCGTATCAATTTTAGATAAAATGTTCTCTCCTACTAGTGATGTGACGCATAAAAAACTCACATAGAAAAATTTTAATTTTGCTCTTACATATGCCATTTTTGGGGAAACACATAGACTCACTATATATATATATAAA
>KZ652388.1:165557-197757 GCA_001010745.2 Gerris buenoi | reverse complement strand
TAGCTTGCATTATTACACTAATGTACAATAATGTAAAATGATTATTGTAATACAAATACTGGGATTACTAGAAGGCCCTCTTGCATATCTATTTTGTATAAAATTTATAAATTTTTATAAATAAATGGTTTGTATGTTTAAAAAATGTATTATTATTTCTCTAAACCCTAAGTCCTTACAATAAGAAGAATTACCCGATTCGAAACCCGAATTCTTTAATGTCGGGTACNTATTTTTAAAAATGTATTATTATTTCTCTAAACCCTAAGTCCTTACAATAAGAAGAATTACCCGATTCGAAACCCGAATTCTTTAATGTCGGGAACATATTTATATACATAGTATATGTATCCAGAGTATCAACAATATATTAATCTTGAGGCAGCATCTTAAGGTAGCAGAATAGTAGGAGAAAACAGAGGTGTTAGTTAATAATTCTTTGTACTATACTAAAAATAAAGGTACTAAAATATAAGCAAAAATATTTTTGTTAGTAAAAAGGAATAAAACGATTTTATCTAGATATAATACAATACCAGAATTCAAATTAAAAATAAATAATTATTAACAATAAATTAAAACAATAATGTGTGAAAATCCATTGGATCGGGTTAGGGAAATGTTGTTGGGATTATTTGCCATTAATTAATAATACGTGGAATTGGGTTAAAGGTCAATGACCGGATGTGCACCAAGGTCNTGTTTCTGTTTTTTAACTGTTCTAAGATGTCGAAGTTCAATATTTAACTCTTTAGCTATCATATTTGCAGAAACAAGAATTCCATTCAAATTGAATCAGCTGTTTCACAGTGTCCTTTAGTAACATTTAAAATCCTGTTAATAAGCTAATTGCACTGAAGAATATCCAAACATTTTGATTGTAATATATTGACCTCAGGCTCTAATATTATGGAATAATATTTTGCTATTATTCGTGTAGTCAGTTGCCAAAAAAAGGATCAACTAGCAAAAGAACAAATCCGAGTGAAGATTAGAGGAAGTGTGGCCCAAAATCCACAGTAAGAGCAACACTTGATGCTAATTTTTTTTTTCTAAAAAATTGCCAATTTATGAAGTGTTATACCTATATCGGAACCTATTAAGCCCCCCATCGACGACCCACCATGTTGGCCCAACCTCTAACTGACCTCCAACCCAACGGCCAACCCAACATGTTGGGTGTTCACCATCCACGACCCAACATGTTGGAAGTTTGGTTGGAGTTGGAGGGTGCTGTCGAGCCCAATGCCCAACCCAACAAATCAGTCCAACATGTGGCACCCATCCACGATCGAACATCCGCTCGAACCCAACATGTTGGATCGTTGATGGGGCTTTAGACGTACAGAGTTGCGGTTGGACTTAAATTTTTAAGTTTTTGGTAGTTTTCATACTACAGAAAGTTTTATATCTCCGATTTCAAGACAGAAATCTTTCTCAGAAATCAGCGAACATTTTTTTTCTCTTGTCTGTCTGTCGTTCAATTTTTCCAAACAAACTTGTATTTTTAAAACTACTCGTCTGATGAAATTTGTATGGTAGGAGATAATCAAGCCCATTGTTGGTCTAATATTCTAAAATACTCTTCTCCTCCCCCTTTAAGGGGGGTTCACAGCTAGCGTATCTGGCTATACAGTTAACAATATATTTATGAAGCCACAGAGACGTATTTGCTGGCTTCCCTCACTCCGTGCATTCAGGTTAAAAACAAAACAAAGCCGATTCGTTTGTTTATCTATTATTCTGAACTGAAGAGATAATTTCCGCTGTTGGAAGTTTTCTTGTGATTTAACAATAATCATTTTAATCAATTCAATTTGTGCAGTTGTTTATAGTAATTTCTTAATTACATTTTTTGCATCAAACATAATTTCAATGCGAGTAAATGTATTGACAATCTTAAGTTTAAGTACATAATCATTCTTTGATTCTTTTTATTGATATCGCTGCCAACCCACCTTTACAAGACGGGAATTATGGTGAAAGACTTCTGTTTTTTACTTAATTGCTATAAATCTTATCGTCCCTAAGTTAAAAACCATAGTGAGTGATACAAGGTACCAGAACTAAAGCAAAAAGGACGTAAAATATCCTTTGTTCATTTTATGACCCAACAGTCTCTTAATGCTGGGTGGTCTCTACAGCCATCTTGTCGAGAAGGTGAAGGCAGGTGTTCCTTGTATTATTCAGAGTGGTTCCAGAATAAACATAATGCTTTGGGATCAAGTCCACAAGTTTTTTGGTCTCTAACCTCTTTGATAAACTTATTCAAGAAAAATATTTTTTTCCTCTTCATACATAATAGTACAATACCAATACGCGTCCAGAGTGGAAAGTGGCATTTTGCATGCGAGTGTGGAGTTTGCACCTGATCGACAGCGGAGGTAGTAAAACTACACGAGCAAAGCAAAATGCAGTTTTCGCACGAGTTGAGTACCGTACTTTATCTACGATTAAAGGATTTTAATACTAAATACAGAAAAAAATCCTGTATGTAAGTTCGTATTTTTCTTTTGATAAAGATGGCATTAATTATTCATTAGTTGTTCTGTACCGAATTAATTATTTCGGGAGGAGTATTATTTTCTTCATTTTCGTCTTAATCAATTAAATCACTCATTGTTTTTCACTAAAAACTCGATATAACTTTAAGTAAATAAACAAAATACATCAAGGAAAGGAATAACTTTCTACGCATCTAAACAGAGATGCAATGTTTATATTTCGTATCAATCGTAGATAAACATATAAACAACCAAGTAGAAAGCTCATAAAATAAATTATGTTAAATATTTCAAAATGTAAATAAACTCTTTCCTACCTAAAATTAATAATGCGCCTATTTGAAAAATATAAACGCTTGTAACTTTTGAACTATTCAGTGTATTGTAATGGGGCATATTGTATATTGTACATTATGTTAATGTTAAACAGTTTCTATCGACACTTCATTTGTTGGTATTGGAGGTCATTGTTGGTATCGAATTTTGATGTTTTCAAAATGGCTGCAGATATATAAACAAAAGGCTGTGAAAATTATTGTACCAAATTTAAACATTCAAGCTTAAAAACTGGTGGGAGTTATGCGTGACACAGGCAGACACACTCAAATAGACAGACATTCAGCTATTAAAATCACTCAAATGATCTTATCTACTCCCAAGACGGATAGTTCCTTTAATAGCTGGGGGAAATCTCTTTCGGGTTTGTTTTGCGTGAATTCAATGCTTTTTTTATACACCTTCGGAGAAGTAATAAAACCAGATTTACTAGGGTTTGTCATGATGACTACAGACTATAATTTGTATCGACAAAAAGAACAAAGTGGATCATTTTTATCATGACCTAAATAATAAATAATAATTAGGTAATTAATAATAACGTTAATGTAAATATTGTAATGATACTAACAGCTTTTGATAAAAATATAATCTCTAACTGGCTCTTAAAAACAAAACTCCAAATTTCAACCTTGTGAGAGCCACTCACTATTAGCTATACCTCTGGGGAAAACCTGAAATCATCAAATCTTCAATTTATCTTGTATTGTTAAATGAAAAACCCATTTATTTTTTTCTGAATTTTGGTTGGGTCTTCTTAGAGAAGTGTTAGTCTTATTTTCGTAAGAATTAATAACCAACCCCATGTGTGTTTTCAAACAAATTTTGAAGATATTCATAAGAGAGATGTATGTTATCTTTCGCTATCACTTAAAAAAAAATAATTTGTAGGCAATTGATCATTTATTTTTAGGATATTAAACAACTAAGGTTTTTTAAGGTTAGTTCAGTCAAGAATACTGTCAAACACAATTTGTATACCTCATTAAGAAAAGCTCGGAAATTTAACTAATTGAAAAACCTAGTCATGTTTGAAGCAACTGATGATAGCCATAATCGAACATTTTAAAGCAGATTTCAATATTAGCTTTTATTCAAAAATTATTTGTTTTTAACAAATAACTGCGGTGTAACTCCACTGCACCAAATTTATTTTTTAATTAATAAAGAATAATATAAGGTGGTCAAGTAATAGTGCATTACGTGTCGAGTGTGAAAAGTAGCATTTTGCATGCGAGTGTGGAGTTTACACCCGAGAGATGGCGAGGGTAGTAAAACCACACGAGCAATGCAAAATGCCGTGCGTCCAGAGTGGAAAGTGCGAGTGTGGAGTTTGCACCTGATCGGGAGTTGGGGGTGGTGGTACCTGAGACCAAGCGGCTGCTCATTAGCGATGGAGCAAAATCCCCTTTTTCTCCCTACTGTGGTATACCTGCACAAAAAGTTCATTCAGTGATAGTGATGAATCAACTATAAAAACGAAAGGTTTATAGAATAACATTTAATAATAACTATTATGTTCGTTGAAAAAAAAGGGACAAACCAACAATCTACATAACTATTATTATTTTAAAAAAATAATAAATATATCAGATAGTAATAGGAAGCAAAGATCAGAGATAAATTAACATATAAATAAGAAGAAAACAATTATCTTTTGTTCAGAAAAAAAACAAATTTGGAAAAACCAAATTATACGATAATAATTCATTTAAAAATATTAAGATAGTTGTAATTATGAAATTAACTATGTTGAGGTTTATCAATATTATAAATTAAATAGCTATAACCTGATAGAATATCACGGCTAAAGAATAACCTCTTTAATTTCATATACGTTGTACCGTGTGATCGGTTCTCTCAATCTTAAACGAAGACTTGTTTGCGAGGTCTAGTCATTAAAAATTAATGCCCTTTTAAAAATTAACCATCAGTAAGATATCGTTCTCATTTGCCTACTTAATAGTTAAGAAATTTGGATTATTTGTCGAAAGTAAACCACAGATAGTATTGTGATGGAGCAAAAATTTGACTTAGTTTTTGATAGATTTTCAATTTTTAAGGTCCTTTAACCTGTCCAAACATATGTTTTTTTGTTTTTGTTTGTATAAATGTGTCTCACCACTACAGTCTGTATAGTGTGCTGATGTGTCGAGCCAAAACTACTGGGCAACGATGTTCATTAAAAATCATAACTCGAGAAGAAATCGATAAATGAATCACGGGCGTAGCCAGGTTTTAGGTTGGGGGGGNAAATGTAAACAAACTCGCTAATCGTGCGTAAAGTTGAAGAATTCTTCTTCTTTACCACGCTAGAGTGGTAAAGAAGAGGAATTCTTCAAAACTATGAGACACGCATGTGCAATCAATACAGATGCATAAAGAATCACTTTCTACGAATCTAAACGAGATACAATGTTTATATTACGTATCAATTGTAGATAAAAATAATAATGTTTAATTATTTAAATTGTAGTATTAAAACATAATACATATAAGCTTAAAGGAATAACATAATCTGAAAACTTGCTGATAAGGTCATCGTCAGTACCGGAATCTGAAAGAAATAGTGTTGCCTTAATGGAATTAATTATTTAAAGGGGATCCTAATTCATGTCGGACATGAAATTCTTTAAAGATAACC
This sequence comes from Gerris buenoi, assembly GCA_001010745.2. Classification (NCBI taxonomy): domain Eukaryota; kingdom Metazoa; phylum Arthropoda; class Insecta; order Hemiptera; family Gerridae; genus Gerris; species Gerris buenoi. The sequence continues at coordinate 192,273 of KZ652388.1, read as the reverse complement.
TCAGACGCTCCCACACCAAATAATCACAATTTAGTTAAATCAACAATTATAAATATAAAAGTTAAATATTTATAGTTTTTTTCTCAAGTAGTATACTGATCAAGTTATTCTTAAAGTTGTTTGCAGTACTGGGTTACTGTTACTAAGTCAAGCATTTGTATTTGTCAAAGTAATAATGTTAGTCGGTAAGCCGGTGCCAATTTTTCATTACATATATGCACGTTCTTATTAGTCAGGGTGCCCATAGGCAAAAAAGTCACTTATACATACTCTTTCCAAACCTTTTTGTTTGGCTTGTTTAGGCCAAATCTGACACCGTTTTCCTCTGTGACTTTTTTTAGTTTTGGGCGTTTTTTTATTATTTGAACCCTAAAATTTTGACGCGTCAGACTGGAAAATCGGAAAAAGTTTCTGTGTCAGACAATATTAAAATGTTGATTTATAGGATTCAAATAATGTATTTTGAGAAAATCAGCTGGTTATTAACCATTAATTAATATTAGTTCATATTAATTAATATTGATTATTACTAATTAAAATTAATTAATATCATTGCTTAATAACCAGCTGATTTTCTCAAGATACATTATTTGAACCCTATGAAGCAACATTTTAATATTGTCTGACGCAGAACCTTTTCTGATTTTTTAGTCTGACGCGTCAAAATTTTAGGGTTCAAATAATAAAAAAACGCCCCAAAACTAAAAAAAATCACAGAGGAAAACGGTGTCAGACTTGGCCTAAACAAGCCATACAAAAAGGTTTGGAAAGCACTATATTAAAAGTTTTAATATTAAGTTAAAATCTAGTTATTCAAACTCCCAAATATGTTTTATCCTACACAAAAGTATCACTATGTTTGAAAAAATAATAAGTAGAAATAAAATTACATATTTTAAGTGAATAAATAAATGAAAATTGTAAGTTAAATTTTAAAGTGATATAGGATGACAGTAATTGGGTAATTTAGTTTAATTCTGCTATTAGGCTGGTAGGGTGGCGCCACCGGTGCGCCCCTGGTGGAGGGGAGGGGTTGGAGCCGGTTTTATAGAGGCGCTTCTTGTCTCTCCAGTCCTTTAGACCGACTCCTTTAGAAAGCCTACAAGGCAACAACCTACCGCGTTCAGCTCCGACTCTGACGTACTCCGCCTTCTGAGGACGTCTTTTCGCCATTGTATTACTGTTAGGGGAAGCTACGTTTATAAAAACAAACTACGTCTAAAAAAAAAAGGATCTCGTTTCGAGGCCGATTTATAAATCTATACCACTGACGAAGGGGAGAAGGAAAATTTATAACTGCGCCACTGACGATCGTTATAGCTTTTTTCGACCCCTCCTCTTTTATTTATAGATTTGGTCGGAGGTTGTGCTAAGAGTTTAGAAGCCTATTTAGTTATATTTGGCGATAGGTCAGTGACGGTACGGGACATTGATATTAGGAGACTTCCTGCCTTCCATCTCGACGGTAACTGCCCATTCTCAATCAGGTGAGTTAATTCTACTTCTAATATCATTCTGATTTAAGCCATTATAATATACAATAACAATATTGAACAAAGCTATTGATTGTTCTTATGATCTACCTCATCAATAATAAACAATAAATCATCTTAGAACCTAAAGAAAGCAATAAAACATCTTTAGGAAAACGATAAACACTCATTAATGACTCAGTCTAGTCTTACTTTTGACCAGCGCAAAGATTTATTACTTGATCCTTTAATTTCAAAAGGTTTTCATTAATAAACCTCTCTGGCTAACCTTTGACTTGTTCATTCCTGGTTTATTTCCAACTTTCATAAATGAACAATACTTTCTGTTCAAAATAATATTTCTTGATGAAACCAATCTTAGATTTATTTTTGGTTTATTTGTAGCTTATTCGTTTATGATTTTATGATTTCATTCAAGTCCACATAAAATATTTACACGTAAACCAGAGGTTAGATTTAATTATTATTGAATATTTTATCTTGTAAGAAACCCCTCTTCGGTTGGGAATCGAAACCGGCCTCTCACCGTCCACGTAAGCTATTTTCTCAAGAACTAGATTTTAATTGTTAAATTCGTATTTAAATAGTCGACATTTTTGAATTTACTATTAAAATCCTTGGCATTTTTTTAAGAAATATTTTTTTAGTCAAAATCGTAACCGCTTTCTTGACTTAGCTAGTCTAATCGTAACTTTTCTAATGTATATCGTGTCTAGTCCTAGTTTCTAATAGTAGCGTTTTTGGCGAGGTAGCACCCCCAAATTTGGATTTAAAATTAGTTTATCAATTTCACCTCGGGGTATGATTTTTTTTAACATTTTGAAAATTTTAATTGTTATACTTCAACTAAGAGCTCCAAATGACTGCACTTACTGTAGACCGACACATCTTAAAATCCACATTTTTGGACTCAGGGGACCATAAAACGTGTAAAACAATCAACATCTTAAAATATAATTTTCACGCAATCACTCTACTTTCTTTTTATAAATATTATGTACAGCTATCAATTAATAAAAATATTTTAATTTAAAACGTCTGAAATGATGTAATAACTGTAATTATAAAAGGGAGGAAAAGAATAAAAAAAAAATATCCTTACCACCCGGAATTGAACAACAGGTCCTAGCATTTAGTCAGCTTACCACTGTATTTTATAGTAGGTATTTACATTCAATATCATTCACAATAATAATATAACAATATTTACTACGTATATCATACCAATAGACTAAGGTTATCAGCATTTATTTTTTTTATTTTTTTTTTTTTTAATTTGACAGGCGATGTCGTAATATGTGGTTTTCCCTTGAAAATATTAACATATATTTAATCGTGTTGTTTTATTACGCAGGTGAATACCTAGAAAATAATTTAACTTACTTAATAAAAATAATTATATGTTCAGCAGACTGAAAAATAGTTCTTTACTTAAACTAAAGTTTTATATATATGTTATATAATAAAAGGATGATAATGAATGAAGATTACTTGTGTAATAATTTATAATTGCGGGCTGTTAAGTACTATCGATTATTTATCAGTTTATTCCTGACTCCATCTTACGACTTCATATTATATATCAAAATATTCCATATTTGGAATGTGGCATCACAGATCATATTTTCAAGTACCTCGAAATCTGAATAATTCATTTTCTTTCATATGTAACATAATAACATTTGATTGGAATTATGTTTCGTCAATTTCATCGTTTTTCCTGTTTTTGATTTAATAATAAATTGAATATAAAAATGTTTGATAAAATTTTACTTGATAAGTGTTGTGGCTGGAATATCATTAATTATTATAAAGATTCTTATAATAATAAGATTAAAAAAAAAAAAAAAAAACTTCCGCAGTTAAAATACTTTGAATTTCAAAGTACTTTTATGAAAGAGCTTAATTCGAGATAAAAATATAGAAAAGAAACAAAATTAAAAGAATTTAGTCAATCAGTTAATTATTGAAAAATAAAATATGTAATTTAATTGAAAATAAATTTGTCAGGTATGTTTTGGTTTCTTGAGTTGGTTTTTATTATTTGACCCATCAAATTTAACTGTATTCAACCTTAAAACGTATTATTTACATTTGGGCTAAAACTAAACAATTTTTTTAATTGAGTATAATTCTCTTTGATAAAATATCAGTAGAAACAGGTAACACTGATAGTGCATATTTATCTTTGCATCAATCGTTAGTAAATATTTTACATCGCATCAGAAAGTGCAAAGATCAAAAGTGTGGTGTAACAAAACATCCCAGGTTGTAACACTAAAGAGTTATAACTAGATCAAAGCGTACAAAAAGTAATATAAATTACAATTTAGTTCACATGTAAAGGAATAAATTTACACATATCGAAAAGTACAGCAAATAAAAGATCAAGGGATAGAATTAATTGTCTCCTTGATATGGAGCAACTATATTATCAAACTTAAGTATAAGCTCAAAGTGTTCACCCACAAGCACTGTTAAAACACGTATAAAGTTAGCAGCAAATGGTTAGCAATAGATAAATAGTACAGCTCGAGTCAAAGTGTAGAGTTCAAAATAGAATTTGATTTAATAATACATCTTATCAGATGGACTAAGGCGGAGTGTCAATGCGACATGACTTAAATGACCATAGTCGTAAGACCTCAGTCGCTTGTTGAAATTCAAATTCAATTTTCAGAAAACTTGGCTAACGTGTTGGAGAAAACATCAATGTTATTATTGTTTCCTCTTGAAGAAGAGGAAATGGAAAGCTACGAAAAGAAAGTAATCCTTATCCGATGTACTTGTCGAGGGACAAACAGACAAACAGTGATTTCAAAACAACAGACATTATACAGACATTTATTGAAGGATGATTCTGTGTTCAGACAGTTTTTCTATTTAAATTTTGATCAATTTTATTACATGTCGTCGATCATTGAATGGGAACTAAGAAGTCAGTCTTATGGCCAATGAAGCAGTTCTGAAAAACTGGGATTATCCCTCAGATAAGCAATTTAATCGTAATAATTAAATTAAATTATTGCTGAAATTCATTTATCGATCAGCGGTATGATATGTCTGATCCTTTATACCTAATTTCTTCGAAATCGGCATGTTGTTTAGGCTCCATGAGTTTGTACAGATGACAGACATTTCAAAATAATATAATAATTAATTTCAAAATTTTAAATAATTGTCAATTTTTAAATACCACTTTTATCTCTTACCCTTAAAAGTTAATTAGTATCTACTGCTGGAAATCTCTCAGTATCTCTTAGTATCTATCTGCTAGCGTCTCTTTTACTCTTTTGGTTATCTCTATTGTATATAATATTGTATTGCCTGTAGTCAGAAGATGCAATATTGTTATGTGATCTGTAACTTTAATAGCTTCCGAGTCATAAAAAATCGCTGTTCATTTAAGTGATAAACCTCAGTTGTATATAATATCGACTATGGATAATCAATCTATTATGATACGAAGAAATTCACGATTTCCGCATCCGCATATATATATATATAACAAACAAGTCATGGTACAGATATTGCGATTAATGGAAAGGATTCTTTGCACGTTCAGCGAACATTCTTTTTGCAAGGTGAAAACAAACAGCGTTATAAGAATCTTTCCGAAACAAAGTGCACAAACCAGGGCATAAAAAATGTCCGTGGATACGCTTTTTTTACTTTATTATAAATGTAGAATATATAAAAAGTATTGTGACAGCGTGAAAATTTGATTTTTAGATTTTGATTGATTTACATGTCAACCCCTGAGTTCAAAAAAGTGGATTTTTAAATGTCGGTCTGTTGTTTGTGCAGAGGCGTAGAGGCTGAATGAGGAGACTATAATAACATCGATGATTCCATTACGTTGCCCAAGCTACTGAAATTTAAATTGAAATTTCAACAAGCGCCTCGTATCGTAAGACTATAGTCGTTTCAGTCGTCGCCGCATCGACACTTCGCCTTAGTACATTTGATGAGATGTATTATTTAATTACATTCCATTTTGAACTCTACACTTTGACTCTACACTATTATCTATTTACAAAATATAAAGCTGAATATCTGATTTGATTAGATATATTATTTTATTTCTCTCATAACAACATAAATGAAAGAAATAATAACAAATATATATCAATTATTGTTTAATATATCTTAAATCCTGTATGAGAATTTCTTGGAAGTGTGAATTTCATTAGAATGCTTAAACTTCTAGAAATGTATTTTAATTTTATTATGTATGTAAAAATTTATAAAGGGGGAATTTTATTCGCATAATAGGTTGCTGTGAAGAAAATTGTTATTAAAAAACAATTACTGATATTCTTTACAACACATGTACTTTAAAAAAAGGAAATTGCATGTTCGAAATAATTAATTTTAGATTAGTTTGCTTGAGTGCAGAGTAGTTTAATAATGCAGTAAATCTAATTCTTATTATGTGCAATTTTTATTATTTTTTTTCCAATAATTAACTACAAGCTAAACGAAAACAAACAGTCTGATAATTACAATATTGCTATTCTTTATTCAATTTTTAAAACTACGTATGTGAAAAATTAATGTCCAAGATTTTCCGACATACAACCTCCAGAATATGAGTGAGGTAAATTATGATATTATTTTCTCAATGGGCAAAATGGTTTGGCTAAAGAGTTCCTACCTCAGCTGAGCTTAAGGCGATAGGGATTTCTTGACAGCCTAAACTGATCTTTCGACCAGACCAATCTGGTGTAAATGCAATTTAGTTGACAGTACCATGACAGTCAAAATATGATAAGAGTAACATTGTAAGAGATTGAGATTACTCTTGGGTCAAAATTTTGGATTTTGCATTCAAGATGTACTATTATAAAGTCTAAAAACATATTATGTCCTTTTTTCATACCGTATTATGATACGTCCACAGCATGTTCTAGAGCAATACAGCTACAGCTGGATTCCCTTTTGGCTAGGTGGTAGTGAGCCAAAAAGAGATCGTTGACCAGTTAGCATCTGGTCAACAATCTCATCGCCCATAATGCCACTATGACCTATAGTGAACCCACTGCAGCTTTTTATCGTAAAATTATCAAAGTTTTTTTTAGATAATTTACACTCGGAGACCAGCTAAGATGTAAACTTTAGTGTAACAACATGTAAATTAATATTCTAAACAATATTCAAGTCTTAATCACTTCGACATTCACTTCATCCACACTAAAAATGTTTCAATTTCCAATCCATTCGTAGACTAACTTTATGACGACTGATTTATTTTAGCTTTTAGTTTATGGCCGTTTAATGAAACATTTTAAACTGTTTTTATTTAATCTATAATTAACACTCATATCACCTGATAACTTTCTGACAGTTTTATTGATGTACGTAAAGTACTTTAGTTTCGTACACAAAGTATAAAATTTATTATTGAAGGTTGTTGTGCAGGTAATTTGAGAAGGTACAAACTTTAAAATTTGCGCATACCAAAGTTTTTACTTTAATCTCCATGTAACAAATAAATAAATTTAAAAAAAAATAAACGGGAGGAAAAAACTACACGTAATTTTTTCTTGAATGTTAGTTTTTTCCTAAGGTTCTTCGTGTCTATTAATTACAATTTTCAGATTAGACAATTTGATAATTTTAATTATGGTACCATCATTTAGATGTATAATATGTAGTTTGAAGTATCAGATACACTCTCTAAGTTATTTTTAATTGTTTACTATTAATAACACGTGTTATTAATATTTAGATATTAATTAATTAAGATGTGAAGAGCAATAATAAGAATTATAAAATCATTGATAGTGAGTGTTAGTACGTTAAACTGTTGTAAATACATAATTGATCCTGCCTTAGGTAATCGTAATCCTCTTGACTGTCAGTATCCGACTCAAATATTAGACACAAAATAACTGGTGCACTTTCGTCTATAACATGAATGAAACACAGGTATGATCACAGGGCCGATTTAACTATAAGGGTACGATGGGCACGTGCCCAGGGGCGCAAGAGGTTTGGGGCGCAACTCAAAAGGTAATGGGGGTGAGCCTAAACTTTGCAAGGGCAAAAAATATAAATGGGAAAATGTTTAATGAAACCAAATATCCCTTTTTGTTTAGATTAATCTTTTATCTTTTTAGACCAAGCATATACATTTTTATAAAGACTAACTTTTTTCGATTTTTTTTTTTTTTTTTTTTTTTTTTTTTTTTTTTTGGCATTTTCACGTAGAGGCAACCCAAACTGAGGACAGTAGGGAGGGGGTATATCTGACATATTTTTTACTTTCTCAAACATAAAGATAATATATTGTGAGATAAATATTCGATTTTGACATTTGGATGGATTACAACACGTTTAAGGTCCCCAGAGTCAAAAAAGTTGTTTTTTAAAAAATGTCTGTCTGTCTGCATGTGTCTGTAGTCTGTGCATGCGCATGGAGGCTAAACATCTAGGCCGATTTTGACAAATTTCGGCATACACGTTCAGAAAAATCATCCCCCGAGGCGAAATCGAGAAATGAATTTAAGCTCCAAATTTGAGGGCGGTTCCTCCCAAAGGCTCTGAAAAATGTAGTCCATTTATAAAAATCTAAAGATATATGCCGTTTCTAGTCTCTGAGAAAATAGCTTTAAGCGCGGACAGAGAGTAAGAGGCCTTATCGTAAAATTATCAAAGTTTTTTTTAGATAATTTACACTCGGAGACCAGCTAAGATGTAAACTTTAGTGTAACAACATGTAAATTAATATTCTAAACAATATTCAAGTCTTAATCACTTCGACATTCACTTCATCCACACTAAAAATGTTTCAATTTCCAATCCATTCGTAGACTAACTTTATGACGACTGATTTATTTTAGCTTTTAGTTTATGGCCGTTTAATGAAACATTTTAAACTGTTTTTATTTAATCTATAATTAACACTCATATCACCTGATAACTTTCTGACAGTTTTATTGATGTACGTAAAGTACTTTAGTTTCGTACACAAAGTNTTTTTTTATTTTTTGGCATTTTCACGTAGAGGCAACCCAGACTGAGGACAGTAGGGAGGGGGTATATCTGACATATTTTTTACTTTCTCAAACATAAAGATAATATATTGTGAGATAAATATTCGATTTTGACATTTGGATGGATTACAACACGTTTAAGGTCCCCAGAGTCAAAAAAGTTGTTTTTTAAAAAATGTCTGTCTGTCTGCATGTGTCTGTAGTCTGTGCATGCGCATGGAGGCTAAACATCTAGGCCGATTTTGACAAATTTCGGCATACACGTTCAGAAAAATCATCCCCCGAGGCGAAATCGAGAAATGAATTTAAGCTCCAAATTTGAGGGCGGTTCCTCCCAAAAGCTCTGAAAAATGTAGTCAGTCCATTTATAAAAATCTAAAGATATATGCCGTTTCTAGTCTCTGAGAAAATAGCTTTAAGCGCGGACAGAGAGTAAGAGGCCGGGTTCGATTTCTCGCCGTGGTGAAGCTACTTTTATGATTATTTTGATAAAATTTTTATGAACTCGTGTGTAAGAAAGTTTGTCTGAGTTGTCATTTTTCACTTTTTTATTACATTTTTAAACAATTTTATAAAGAGTAACATTTTTCGAAAAATCAAACATAACCCCACTTTACTCTATTTACTACTTTTAGGTACTATTTTTGAAAATTCTAATTTTTGGGTGCAGTTTACATAGTACGAAATTTTTAATGTGATAATTCTTCATTTCAAAACAAGCAAAAATTATTATAAAGAGTAACTTTTTCTCGAAAACTGAATTTTTTTTTGTCCTTTACACCTAGGTAACTCGAACTGGGGACAAACTGTATATTAATTGTTTAGTAAATTTATTAGTATTTCAAAAATTATCTTTTTACTCCAAATGTTAATTATTAAACTTAATTGTTCAAGTGCAATATTTACCACAAAAGATTTAATATTTAACAATATAATTTTATATTATTTGTATACAAGTAGGGAGGGAGGGCGCAGTGAACGTCTAAAAGGGGCCTGTATGATCGAACCCATGACTTCAACCTTGATTCATAGATAACCGAGTCGCTGTACAAATGACTTTAGTATCACGGCTACTCTGAAGTCCCAAAATAAGATAAAGATAAATTATCCTTAAGATCTGGTTCTAATTGTCAAAAACCAAATTAATAAATAGTGATTTCGTTGATCATTGGTTGCTAATGAGGTGAAACTTGAAACGTTTCAGTAATCAACATTAGCTATTAGCTACATTGATTTCTTTGAACTTGGTCAATTTTGAGAGTAAAAACTATAGTTGCCTCTTCATAATCTATTTACTCCCGTTATATCATTATGGGAATACAAAAATAAAAGAAATTCCTTTTTTAAAAAAATATTATTTTATGTGAAAAAGGTAGATTTTGACGTGTATAGGATTGAATTGATGTTTTAAATGTTAAATTTGATGTGTAAAAGGTAAATTTTATGAGTAAAACCAGTTAAGTAAAGGTGTTGCAGATGTCTAATATTATTTAATTAAATAAAGCTAGGTTAGAGTTTGAATAGGGAATGATTTAATTTTGTTTATACGTATAAAGAAAAAGTTTACTTGTGTAGTTCTTGTACATACTTGACATTATGTCAAGTCGATATTTAATAAATCCAACAAAAGGAATGTGCCTAAAATTGGATTTAGGAAGAAAAGGAAACCTTGTATGAGTCTTCTGACTCTAACGAAAAGATTTTCTATTGTAAAGTAATTATAGCTCTCACAAAAAGATATCAAAGAAACGTGAACTACTGTACGTGATAAAGATTTCATGTTCAATAAATGTAAACTCACAGGAGTTGGACAGACAATAGGGGAAAAAAACTCAAGCAAAAACATTTTTTGACACTAAAAAGAACTAATCATAAAGCTATTTTCACTTCATAAAAAACGTACAACGTTTTTTACCAGACAGTTACCATCCGCAGATACCATCCAAGACGTAAGTACATTGGTGGAAGAAGTAAACCTATTTCTCTTTATTTATTAGACGGGGTCTAAAGAGATACGAGGTAAGGAAAATAAGAGTGAAACATTTATAATCAGACTCACTTTATCCACATCTCTTTAGTTTCATTCAGAAATAGAAAAGAGAAGATAAAAAATAGCTTATAAAATCATCTCGTTTGTAAATTAAACACACCGATATTTAGGTATTTATCAGAGTATTAAGTTATATTAAATTAACTCTATTAAGTTCTATATAAAAATAAATAATAAACAAACAAATTAAATAAGATATTAAAAATATATTTAATGAGTGATGGACAAAAAAAATAGGGTCAGGGTCACCAGAAGATGAAATCATATGGCCTTAAAATGATATCGTTAGTCCTGGCATGAAGTTTAGGTGTTTCTTGATATGATGATTAGAAGCTATTATGAATGAACCAAATTAATTGATTATTTGAAAGACCGGTAATAATGGAATAAGAAGTATATAATTTGTTTGAATAAGTTTCTACTTCTACTTTACGCTAGGACTTTTGGTAAGCCCCTAAGAACTAAGAACTTAGAACGTATTAGGTATAGCTTTTTTCAAGCATTAAAATAAATACATGGCGGGCATAAAGACCCGCACTTTTTTGAACACTTATAGCTCAGCTTCTGTAATAGATAAAGATATGGGGTTTGCAAAGACTTAAAAACTAAATTCTTATTTCATGAAAACTACCCGGACAACGACATTGTTTAAGACCCTAATTTAAACCGTTATTGCATGGCTTTCACCCAATAGTATTTTAAGTTATAAATATGAAATTTAAAGTAGAAGAATGTAGTTTTCAGACCCTGTAAACCCCATATCTCTATTTATTACAGAAGCTAAGCTACAAGTATTCAAAAAAGTGCGGTTGATTTTTGCCCACACTGTATACTGAGTTTTAGTAGAATAGAGAAATAGAAAAAATAAAAAAATACAATAAAATCAAGAAACATACAGACCTTTGATATTACTAAATAAAAGCCGAAGCTTGATTGTTTAGTAAAAAAAAAAAAAAAAATACTTAAAATTAGTCCGTTCTTAAGAAATTGAGATGATATTAGCTGGCCATACACGAGCGGATTTTTTGACGGACCTGGTCCGCGGACCTGGTCTGTGGTTCCTCCACTAACGTACAAACCCCGTCCGTCGGATCTAGTCCTTCAACTCGGTCCGCGGACACGGTTCGCTCGTGTGTGGGGCAAATCCGCGGATTTTTCCTTGTTGGTCCGCGGACCCAGGTCTGTCCAGCATGCTCGACAGACTTGGACAACGGACGACGGATCTCAGTACTTGCAACTTTTAGGTTTCTGTACAAAATAAAAAAGAAACCTTATATAACGGCTCTGTCTGTCTGTCTGTCCGTTGGCTTGTTTCAACTCATAAACTACTATAGCTAGAAACATGAAATTTGGCACACAGGTACATCTCGGCATTTTAGACAACTGGACAAATTTTGGAGTTTTTACACGTAATATTTTCAAGATGGCGGCCAATATGGCGGATGACTAAAAACAAAAATTTAGTAACCATGGCATATTATACATCAAATAAAAGGTCTTGAAGTGTAGAAAATGAATATGCAACTATAAAAATTTTACACTTGATATTTTCAAGATGGCGGCCAATATGGCGGGTGGCTAAAAAAATTTTTTAGTTACCATGGCATGTTATACATCAATTTAAAGGTCTTGAAGTGTAGAAAAAGAATATGCAACTGTTACACTTAATATTTAAACTTAATCGTACAGATACCGGCGATTATCGCCTCACGTATGTACCTACTTACGTGAAGCGCGCCTTACTTGTTTATTATCAGATGATTTTTGAGCATATATAACAAATTTCGGCAAAATCGGCCCAGTAGTTTAGGCTCCACGCGCACGCACAGACGACAGATGGACAGACATTTTTTAAACAAGTAAGGCACGCTTCCCGTAAGTACGTGAGTTTAAATATTAACGCTTCCGGTTTCTGTACGATTAAGTTTAAATATTAAGTGTAATAGATGCATATTCTTTTTCTACACTTTAAGACCTTCAAATTGATGTATAACATGCCATGGTGACGAAAAACTTTTTTTAGCCACCCGCCATATTGGCCGCCATCTTGAAAATATTAATTGTAAAATTTTTTTAGTTGCATATTCTTTTTCTACACTTCGACCTTTAATTTGATGTATAACATGCCATGGTAGCTAAAAACCTTTTTTTGGTCACCCGCCTTATTGGCATGGCCGCCATCTTGAAAATATTAAGTGTAAAAACTCCAAAATTTGCCCAGTTGTCTAAAATGCCGAGATGTACCTGTGTGCCAAATTTCATGTTTCTAGCTATAGTAGTTTATGAGTTGAAACAAGCCAACGGACAGACAGACAGACAGAGCCGTTATATAAGGTTTCTTTTTGTACTTTGTACAGAAACCTGAAACCAATATTTTGGTCTCAGGAGACCTTAAAACGTCCCATCAAACATAAATCCATCAAAATCTCAAAATTGAATTTTTGCCCCATCGCAATACTTTCTCTTTATATGAGAAAGTAAAAAAAAAAAAAAAATTGAATAAATAAAATTAATTTAATTTAAGCGAGAAATAAAATAAATGGCATGAAACGATATTTGGGTGAGGAATATAGAAATGATAAGGAGCAAAATCCGCAGACTTGGTCTGTGCGTGTGTGTTGACAACGGCAGACGGGTTCCACGGATCTCATGTCCGCGGACAAGGTCCTGTCGTTCGTTTCTCCACTAACGCACATACCGGGTCCGCGGATTTCCCCAAATCCGTTGGAAAAGTCCGTGGTCCGTTGTAAAAATCCGCTCGTGTATGGCCAGCTATTATCTTCTATGTATATGTATATTATATATGAAGAACGTGAGCGAGAATGTTAGAGTACCTTCACGTCACTTTGACAATCTGATAACAGATATAAAATTTTATTTTTATAATAATAATTAATTTTAATTAAATATAATAACTTATAATTTGTAAAATACCATTTAAACACTTAGAAAATATAATGGATATTATATATACATATAATAATTTCTAAATATAAAATGCATCATTTATTTCCATCAAATAATCTCTGGGTTTTTAAGTGAAGTGCATTACATTGTTGTCCAACTCCAAAATTAAAATTAATTATTTTTAATTACGGATCTCAACAAAATGAGAGCTCACTTATTTCCGGGGGGAAATCAAGGTGTGTGAGTCCATTTAACAAACACGGAGAGAATTAAAGATTCCCTGCTCCATCCTTTCATTACTTAAGTAGAGTGACAGACACAAAATGTTAAAACATTTCTCAATAAGAGGTAATGCCTTAAACTTTTCTAAGGAAATCATTGGAATTCCAAATGTTTTCTATCTAAGGTTACGACCAGAGTATTCCCCGATTCCAATTAAGATTCAAATTCTGAAAACAAGCTCAAAAATTGAAGTTGAGAACGAGGAGATGGTATTAGTTAAAGAAGGCAAACTGGTTGTTCTCGGAAGTTTTGGAACAAACTTCTTAATCAAAATCTTCAGGCCTTTCTTATCTCCGATTCAGTCGTTTAACTTTTATTTTTAAGGTCCGTAGGCAAAACCTAAGTCCCTTATATTTTCCTGTGTGTGTCTGTCTGTCCGTCCGTCCGTCTGTCGCCAGCTCTCACGGCTACACTTTTTGTCCTATCACTTTGAAATATGGCAAATATGTATTTTAAAAATGTAGCGACTTAAAAAAATAAGGGTAAAAAAAACTTAAAAAAAGGATTATTTATTTATTTTTTTGTAGGAGATCGTGTGGGTATCATATGAAAGGGTAGGTTCTTGCTAGTTTTTTTTTTAATTTGTGATGACGCAAAAAATCGATTTTTAAATTTTGATGGATGTACGCGTTTTAAGGTGATTTTTTTTTTAAGGTTAGTTTTAAGGTTTGAGGTCAGTGCTGGCGCGTAGAGCCTACACTCTACACTACTGGGCCGATATACGAATATCATAATACATTGATTATCCATAGTCGATAAACAACTGAGTATTATCACTTATATGAACAGCGATTTTTTAAGACAAGGATGCTATTATAATTATATATAACAAAACAATATTGGATCATCTGACTGCAGTCAGATGCTATTATAGGTCAGTAGTAGAGTAGATACTAATTAACTTCTAAGGGTAAGAGATAATAGTGGTTTTTAAAAAATGTTTTTTTGTCTGTCGTCTGTGCTGATGCATGGAGCCTAACCTCCTGGGCCGATTTTAATAAAATTTGGCATATAAGGTTAGAAAAGTCATATCTCGCCACGAAATGAAATTTAGGTATAAATTTGGGAGCGCTTCTCTCCAATCTGACAAAAATCTCGATAAAAATTATTTCTCGAAAACGGTTTCGAAGATTTTGATTAAATTATTCTAAAATTTAGTCCATTTAAATACGAATCAAAAGATATAAACTGTTTTCTGGGGAAAACTCTAGTTTCCAAGATAAGATTAAAATATTTTTGCTTCTGAGCTTACCGAAGGTAACGGAAGCTATGTGATCGTTCTGAAGAGCGAAAAAATTTTAGGTCTCCGATTTCAAAAATTTCAAGACAGAAATCCGTTTCAGACATCAGGGATCATTTTTGGTTCCGTGTCTGTCTGTCGGTCGGTCTGTCCATCAATTTTTGCGAACCACCATATCTTAAAAACTACACGTCCAATTTTAATAAAATTTGGGTGGTAGGTCATAATAAGTCCATTGTTGGTCCCATATAAGTTTCAACCTTCTGCGCCTATTTGTTTCTCTTCCACACGCGCATAAACATTCATTTATTTACACCTATAGCTTCAAAAGTACAAATCAGATTTGAATAAAACTTTTATAGTTTATGGAAAGTAGCCCGCAGATACCCCCAGATTAATTTGAACCGTCTGCGCTTTTTAACTTTTGCTAAATTGATACTTTAATTCGTGTAAAAAATCAAAACAATTTTGACAGATTGAAAAAAAAAAAAATGCGGGAAACAATTAAACCAATTAGACAATAAAATTTAAAAAAATCAATAAAGTACGTGGGTAGAATGCGAGGAAGCTTTGTGCCACACCAATTGGCAGTCTATTTTTTTTTTTTTTTTTTTTTTTTTTTTGAAAATCGAAAACAAAATGTAAACAACCTCTCGCTCAACGACTTTTAAATAAATAAATTGAATGTGATTTCATAGAATTTATTTACAGTATCAAAATCTATATGAGAAAGTTTCTCTGAGTTGTCTGATTTTTAATATTATACTAAGAGTAATTTAACTCTGATAATTGTTTCAGCTGAAGTGTTCTTTAATCCTCTAATGTTAGACAAACTATAAAAATATATAACGTAGAAGAAATGTCCATTATCACTTAAAAAAATGATATGCAATTTCATGTACAATCCTTTATCGTATCAATTTAAAATGAACACTTTCTGTGGCAATAAAAATACTTCTTCAATAGACAAATTCTTTTTTGCCAAAAATGACCTACGCGAGTTTATGTGCCTCCCCAGTCTATTAGCCCCCTTCTTTAGTCTGGACCGTAGAGTATGCCTCGTCTCTTTCTTAAGGAGAATCCAACATCCAACAGTCCAACAGGACTTCAAACCACGCCTCAGACTGCAAATTTAACCGGACTTGCATTACTTAATATCCACAATAGTGTGCAAGTCATACCTAACTATTCCAATTAACCCTGCTGTCTTAATAATTCTAGCCTATAAAAACTAAGTTTTAATCATAAATATCTTTGAAAACTATAATAACAATCAGATAAGCCCTCCAAAGATTTTAACGACGTCGAAAATCAGGCACAAAATCGAAACTAATATAAATCATTTAAAACTATGGTATCAATTAACTGGCCTAACATAAAATGTAATTTAATAGTAACTAACTTAATAAACTTTAAAAAAAAAAGAACTAGGTTTAAAAAATTAAATTGATGTAAATGGTGTGATTTCAGATTTGAAGAGACGACTTAGCTTCATAACTTAAGAACACATGGAGGTAAGCACTTTAGAAGATGTGACGCAACTCCTGAGGGAAGAGTTTAGTGGAACTAGAGTGGACGTCGACCGAGTCAGGAAAATTCTCTCTAACTATAAGAGCAATCCAAGAGACTGGGCCAAATATGCAAAGTTCGACAAATACAGGTCAGATATTAAGTGTATATGTACGTATAAATTTATAATCAGTCATTACTTATAAGTAGAACACCAACTCTATTAGCATATATATATATTACCTTAATCTTCGGTTTCAAATAGGTTTAAACGAACACTAATTGTATATACACTCATTTTAAGAGATTCCGATGGATTATGAGCATTTTATGTGCTTGTGTCATACATGTACATTACGTTTAATCGTCCCCACCCCAAGATATCTTTAAATTACATCTAGAAAGGTGAGACGTGTTTTACACGGATGATCACGTTGAATAGATGTTACGTTATTTATTGACCAAATGTTGTGCTTATCAGGACATAAAAGAATCAGCAGTACTGCTGTTGCGTAGTTTAAGATTAAGTTTTATATAAGTATAATATAAGCTATATTTTATGGAATAAATTGACGTTTATAAGCGAGCTATGTGTTACAAAAACAACAAGTGTAGTTTTAGTAGCAATAAAGCAGATAATATACCACAACTTTTACCTCTTTTATAACTCAAAAACATTTGTGATGTAACGTTAAATGTAGGTATTTAAAGAGACTAGGAGAGTTCGTGCAGAATGTAACCGAATAAGTTCAATTTCACCAATAGAATCTGTTATCTTGGATATTATCAGTGTCAGTCGTATGTAAATGTTTTGAAAAATCAATATGTGAACAAACTTTTTAGCGTCTGTGAATATAAAATGTAAGAAAATATTATGAGACACTATTATGCCATGTTTATAAGAAACTGCGCTGACCTTCTCAACGTGAAAGGAATGTAATAAACAAAGAGGCTTGGCAACAACCGGCTCCTTGCTTAACACCATAAAAATGAAAATATAAAAAAATAAAATTCAATTTAATTTCTCTTCAACTAAAAGACAACGGCAACGAGTAAAGAATAAATCAAACCGGTGGTAGGAGGCTCGACCCATGGTGCGACGGTGGCGCTACAGTCGTAAATCTGTCAATAAAAGAAACCTGTTTTTCAAACAGCCTTGCCTTCCTATCAAACCGGCCCAACTGAATATGTGGGACTAAAACCTTTCATTAAATCAACTAAACGCTCCTAGATAGTGTAATAATCTTAAATTTTTAACCTTTAAACGAAATTTATTTCAATTAGATGTAAATAGAAAGTGAAAATAGCTTGGGGCACAATTAAATGTCGCAATATATTGTTTAAAAACTAAAAACTAAAATTTAAATCAAAAGGAGCACATTTTGAATTAGAATGAACATATTGTGCGTCAGGATGAACATCCTGTGGATTAGGATTTGAATAAACTATCTGTCCGCGTAATATAATACTTTTTTTTGTCAAATATGCTTAAGGCTTTTATAAGGTCACCACCATACTAAAATTATAGGTTTTCGCAGCCAATGAAAAATAGTTACATAAATAAATTAATTAGAGATTGGTAAGTCTACAATAAGTAGGAGACCAACTCAGAGCATTCTGACATATTATGTACACTGTACACCCAACTATGTTCACCATATAACTAAATAAAAACTTACATGTATCAATATTTGGACATTAAGATCAACATATTGCGTTTATTAGAAAATTAACAAAGTTTTAAACCCAGAGGTGTGTTCCTAGACTTTTGGTTACCTTCAAATCATTGTTCCAAGATTTTTAGTTTCCTCGCGGGATTAGTCAGAGCCAGGCTAAATTTAGCAGTCAATAGCTAGCTGTAAAGGGTTCTTCAATAAATATATTTAAAAAACTAACAGAAGTTTCTGTTTAGTTACATTTATTTTATATGTGGTCTTTATTCAAGGCCGACTTACTCAAGATGAACTTACTCGATTCGTTAAGCAAATAAGTCTTGAGTAAGTCAGCCTTGTAAAAATGACCATAACATACTTGAGAATAACCTTTAGAGGAGAAACGTCATCCATTTTTCTTAAAAATGAAATAATTGTTTTGAAATTAAGTGGGTTTTTTCGTCTTCATTTCTAGTAAACCTAATCCTGATGATTTACTTTACAGCTTAATAGAGATTAAAATATAATAATAAAATAGAAAAATAGGTTGTTTTCATATTTTATCCGTAACAACTTAGAATTCAATACATCTGTAAATAGAATAAATCAAAGCGGTCGTAAATTATTATTAATTTCTTTGTTGTTATCTATGTAAATTATCTTGTCTGATAAATATATAATGGTATAAGTTAAGATAAAGATAATATAAAAACATTTTACGATCGTTATCTATAGTTATAGATTCAAAACGTGTTAATTATAGGAAGTTATATTTATACTTTAACGTTCCAAGCATTTTTTGATAGTAATGACTATTTTTATTATATTTTTGATTCTTTAAGAATAATTAATTTTTTTATTGCTTTTTTTATTAGAAAAAAATGAACTTTTCTGATTTGTTGTTCATAATTAAAATGAAATAAATATATTCAGTGTTTATTTATACAGTATTGGTTTGCACTGAGAGTAGATCTATATTTCTTAAGTCTATGTTGTCATCAGACATTTCTGTATTAACTGTTATAGAATATCTGAAGCATTTCAGATTGTAAGTAAGAACATTGAAAGCGTCAGGTCGATACAGGTATGTTGTAGGCATATCTTAAAGCGTTACCTACTAAACCTTTTGATGTTCTAACATGTAATGAGATGATGTGTGATAATTTACAGCTTAGATGTTTGCACAACCAAGCTTAATACAGCATAAAATTATCCGACAGGTATCTAAAGTGTTATAGAAAACATAGTTTGTCTACAAACATCTAAAGCTTTACAGACTGCATTGATTTTGCTAAATAGTTATAGTGATAACAGTTTAAAGCGTAAGAGACATTATGGGTTTTTAAATTTATATCGAAGATAAACCCGAATTGTTACACACTCTATAATTCTATTGCACGTTCAAATAAAGCACAGAACATACAGTAGAAGTTCTTCTGAACTTGTAGAAACATACAGTTCTTTTGCGTACACCAAAAGTGTTACATACTGTAGTTAGTTATTCTAACTGTTACCAATAATGTTTCTTAAACTTTTACGGATCCTCTTCTACCTTGCGGCGAAAGGTGACCAAAAAGTTGTCCACCCTTTTGTCCTCCTGTCTGTCGACAAGATGCGGCCAGGTTGCCCTCTTTCTCCAAGAGTTTATATTAGGTTTGTTCCAACCACACTTCAAACTGGTTTGAAACTGTCCGACGCGTGCGCATCGGACCACACTTGAACGTTGTTTTGCTAGTGCACATGCGTCGTACAGTTTGAAGTTGAAGTGTGGCTGGAACAAACCTATTATGTTTCAGTTTTTTGTTTTCTGTTTTCCTGATGAACCCTCTGTTCATGGCATGTAAGACAATGTCTTTAATCGCTAATCTGAGATGACGATAATTTTACTATATGAGGACAAACCTTAAAGAAAAAATAAATACGAAAGTATTACAAATTGTCAGAAATTATGCAGTTTTTTGGTAGAGTGTCAACATAAAATAATATAGTTTAAAAATACACGAATTTAAAGTTTAGTGGATTTGTCATTAGTCCATCAAATTATCTGAGGTTAGCTTTATTATCAATTTAACAAAACTGGGATTTTATTACCAACCTTACGAGCTTTATAATACTTAAAACTCAGAATAAACTTGTGAAATTTTTGAAACATACAATAAATAAATGTTGAAATTGGCCTTGTGCTGTATCGGTTCATGGTTATTGTTTTTTTACACGTTTAATCCTCACATTGAATTTTATATTCTAATAAAGGAGATATTCTGTCTCCTCTATTACTCCACTTGTTTCCGCATACTTAACCAAAAAAACTAAGTGCATAAAGTTAGATTTAGATTATAGGTAAAGTAATTATTGTAAATGCCATGACAGGATACTATAAAATAGTATCAAAGCGTCTAGTAGGTGCAGCTGGATTGGACATGCTGAATTGCACCTGGGATCTCTACTTATCCAATCCCAAGCCCCAAGGACAAACTTAAACTTCAATTATTCCCTCAGATAATCTCTTTACTTCATCGCAAACACTTAATATCCTATTAGAACTAACAAATAATTTCAACTGACAATAGACTTTTTCTATGAATTATTTCATTCCACAAAGATATTAGTAAAACATGACACAATACTAACCACAGTCATTTAAACTTACAAATCATTAGATCTCATAATGACTACAATATAAAAATCACTGACCGCAATGTTTTAAGTTTCAAACTATTATCTATTTATGATTATGATTATAAAACCCTTATTTTCTTAACTTTTCCTACGATCTCAAATATTTTCTTTGTTCTTAAATTAATTTATTGAATGTAGATTAAATTTTTAAAAGTTGAGGTTTATATAAGCTTATCTTAAATTAGACATTCCTAGTTTCAATTTATTCAATTTTTGATGGATTTTTAGGTGTAATTAAAATAAAAACTAGTTGATTTTCATTTTTTTTTCTGTGAGACGTTTCGACCCTCTAAAGTCATCTTACTATCACATCATTTTCATACTACAAATGAAAAACATTAAAATTATTATTAATAACATAATTCTACAATTCCTTTTACCTCAATTATTTAACAAGTACATACTTTAAAATTGGTATTTTAACAATGCTATAAAATATATATATAGGTATATAAAAAATGTCTTTAAAGACAATTTGTAAGTAAAAAAAAAAAAAAATGTCTTTAAATAAAATTTTTATATATATATATATTTTATAGCATTGTTAAAATACCAATTTTAAAGTATGTACTTGTTAAATAATTGAGGTAAAAGGAATTGTAGAATCATGTTATTAATAATAAGTTTTATGTTTTTCCATTTGAAGTATGAAATTGATGTGATAGGAAGATGACCTTATAGAGGGTCGAAACGTCTCACAGTAAAAAGAAATGAAAATCAACCAGTTTTTATTTTAATTACACCTAAAAATCCATCAAAAATTGAATAAATTGACAATTTAAGAAGGTGTTTAATTTTATCAACGTTCTGTTGAAGAATACATTCCTTGTTTCTTTTAATACCATTCTGCAACAAAAAGGTTTTAAAGATGCCTTAGTTGTAATATTCATTCAATCGTTCTTATATAATCTTTAGAAAATCTGCGGTATAAAGTATTTGACCATGAGCTCGTAGTTGTTCTAATGTAAAGATTCTACTTTATATTTTTAGGTTTTATGGCCCACATTTATTTCTATGTCTAATCAAGTTCACAAAAAGATGGGTGAACAAACCTCCATTTACCTGAATTAAAAAAAAAAATGTAAACCTGTAGGTGAAGCCAAGTGATTATACTACTCGTAATTCGCAACTCATCTAAAACCAATGTCCAGTCTGATCATTCTAGCTCTTTGAAGATTCATATACCAAAGAAAAGGAATTTTAAACAGATAATTACATCGGGTTATTAAGCTCAAAACTCCAACCAAAACTCAAGCTTAAAACTTAAGCTCAAAACTCTTCCATCCATAAATCTCATGCTCTTTTTGTTTTCTTCAGGTACACACGTAATCTAGTGGACCAAGGTAATGGCAAGTACAACCTGATGCTTCTATGCTGGGGCGAAGGACACGGTTCTTCGATACACGATCATGCTGACGCTCACTGCTTCATGAAGATACTTCAAGGAAGGTTGCAGGAGGTTAGATTCGACTGGCCTAATGGACCTGATTCAGACGAAGCCATGAGGGAGATTGAAAGAAACACACTTAATACCAACTCTGTCTGCTACATTAACGGTAAACAAACATTCAGATGCTTCTTATTATTTTAAATTAATTGCTTACTAGAATAGAAATTACTAGGAAAGATACTACCTGATGAGTTTTCATAAGAAATAAACATGACTCTAAATTCTTCGAAACATTCTGCGTTTATACATCGTCCTATCATACCCGATACCGAAAAAGAACAAGAAAAAAAATTGTTTTATCAAGAACAAGAAAAAAAATTGTTTTATCTTCATAATATATTACGTCTAATCACTGAATCCCTAAAATTGATATCTAGTCACCAACTTCTAACTTCTTACAGGTTCTTATAAAGATTCCTAGAGTCTACCACCCAGCTATCTAAACCTAAAGCTTTTGCCCGATAAAAAAATTAAATATATTGTTATCCTATGCAAGAATTTTACTAATATCCTTCTATTCAGTCTAGGAGGCCCGCCAGACATTTCAAGCGTGCTGTCACAATTGATTTCAATTGGGTTAATATACTATGGAATATTGAGTACCTATCCTTAAGAATATGAGATCAAGAAGTACTATAATAGATCAATTTTATCAGCCTATATCCCTTCATCTTCAATAATTATTCGTATATATTAATAACTTTATTTCCTAATTGCATTTTGCCATTAATTTCGAGGGCTATTCTATTTGTTATCGTTTTCTTTCCCTCGAAAGAAGATAAAATCTTTTCTTTAAAGTATTTTAACTCTTTTTTCAAGGAGGATCTTTTCTCTGACCTTAATTAGGCAGGCGTATCCTAAGATTGTTTTCATTTTAGGTTCTCTTTTGCATTCCATTTACTCGTGTGATATCTCTCAATATCCTTTTTACTTCCATAGATTCCTTTCCGGAATACCAGCGCATTTCAACATTTTACAAGATTTGCCTAAAATTCTCACACTTTGGCCAGAATTTGATAACTCTATCTTTTCTAGCTTTGAGATTGGGTCATTCGCATCACGAACAGTTCTTTATAGATCTTTGCAATGAGTTTATAAAGTTAGTTATATAATTTTTAGGATTAGATTTATACGATATGAAATAATTATTTATTAATTGATATGATTTTATAATTACAATATTACTTATATTTTCGAAAGTTAAGCAAATTTTATATAATAATCAGTATTAATACATTTTTATTTTAAAAAAATCCAGAAAAATATATATAAAAATTGAGGCCAAGGGTTATCCGTAAAGGAGGGTCAGGCTTTTATGACGTACTGCCTCAAACCAGTCCCTTATCATATCTAAATTTTCCCACTATGAAAATATAAAAGGAAAATACCACACACACAATATTATATAGCTTATACATATTATTTTTTGTACGTGTGGGCACAATAGACTATATCTAACAGTTTTTTATTAATATGATAATCATAAAATGATTCTATCCTATTATTTTTTTAATGCATTTTTAATTTATTTTTAGATAACAACACTAATAAAACGATAATGAAGATTTTTTTTTTTTCTAGCTAAAGATATTTTTATTATTTAAATTTATCGTATAATAAACTCAACCTATTTCTTAACCTGATGATGGCAAAATAAATTGCGGTTAAAACCGGTCTGATCTAAAATATTTACGCGATTTTTTCATGGTCCCTCCAGATAGACTGAGCAAGAGAGAAAACACATTTACTATTAGCAAATATTAAGTTTGTACATGACCCATCAAAATAAAAAAAATAAAAAAATTGTACTTGTGTGTACATTTAAAAAAAAAATAGTATAACTTTTTTAGTTTTTGAGAAAATACCCTTGGAAACATAACACGTCTATTACTATTAATTATAAATTGCGACTTACTAACCATTTATTGATTTACTGACCTTGCCAATAATAATTAAAAATGTAAAAGAAAATTGTACACTACAATTACTTAGCGATAGATTTATGAACATTATACTTTTTTCACTTAGATATTAAGCCAGATAAAATTTTCCTTTAGTCAATTAAAAATGTAATGAATATAATAGCTACACGAGTCTTGCCTTCGCACTAGCATAGTTTTTTCTACAAGATTCAATTACAGCTTGAGCAAAAGCGTTTTCACATTGTTTAAGTGTGGTGTAAGATGACTAAAAGTCGCGTCGTGTTGCGAAATTGTTTAATTAATTTAAAAACTTTTCTGTCGGAAGAATGTTAAAAAAAAGCTTTTGAAGAAGATATTAACGCTAATAAGAGGATTTGGTGTCGTGATTGGCTTATGCGAAGGAGATCTCACAGAGCGTCTGTCTGCTAGATACAAAAATTGAGGTTTGAAGATCTTCGAGAATATAGAATGATGCTCAGAATGACTCCAGAGCATTCGACAATTTGTTGGATATAATTCCTATTATTGAGAAGAATGACACTGTCATAAAGATTTGCTTATACTCTGTCACATCATAATCTTCCTTTCCCATCCAGCGAACTATGTCCTCTTTGGCATTTTGTCTCGTATTTTTATTGCGATAGTTTGTAGAACTTCTCTTCCCCCCAAGTACTTCTTTTTACAATAAAGCTAAAAAACTGGAAAGTCTCTGCCTCTGACCACTTCGTCATTAAAACAAACTTAAACTGCAAAAAAAGGAGCACTAAAACAGATAGTACGAATGTTTGAATAAAAAAGCTTACTAGACTCTACTTGCTTTCATCTGTTTTACATTGATAAAGTGGGCTGTCAAAAAAACGATTAAGGGGAAAATTGGTGGTGGAGGTAGCAGTCAAGTTAAGCTACTTGTCCATCATGAACCACTTGACTTCGTAATTTTAGAAATACTTTTAGGAACAGATTGGTATCTTTTTGCTTTGCTCCTGTGGTTTTACTACCCTCGCTGTCACTCGGGTGCAAACTCCACACTCGCTTGCAAAATGCTACTTTCCGTCCTGGACGCGTAATGTACTGTTAATTGGCAATATTTCATTTCGTTCCGTTAGATTTTAGCCCAATCGGCTGTGTTATATCCCTTCATGAAGATAATAGTAGGCCTGAAGTAAGCTTAGATTGTAGTTTTCATTAATGTTGCTTTTTTTGAAAAGAAAAAAAAAAAATAATTATTTAAACATGCTTCGAGACTTAGTTGATTAGACACCAAAACACTTTTTCAGACACTTTTTCATAGACAATTTTCTAGAAATTGTCTATAGCCAGTTGCGTGGACTTTGTGCCAACTATGAACTAACTTATTGCAATCGCTTTCGCGGACTGGTTTTGTTATCACTTGGTTTTCCGGTGAGATCCGTTTCACGAAGTGTTTGTGGATTCCTAAACTTGTCGATTAAACTTATCAAGGACTCATCGCTGAAAGACGGAGAAGAGAGAAAACTTCTCTGCACAGACTGAAGCCACCCCTTCTGTACCAATGGCCGGAAATTCACAATGACAGTATCTATCGTTAGCTCAATTTGATTTTCTACCCATGAAATCACCCGCCATCTTGCGAAGGAACTGCAACCACTCACAGGAAGAATTACGAATTTCGACAAAATCTTAACCCACATTGTCCAGAGAGTCTTGAGAAAATGGCTTCGTGTCGAGAAAGGAGATCTGCTAGTTTGCTTCGACATGGTGTCCCTTTTCACCAACCTGCCGATAGATAACACCATCGCTCTCATAAGAAATCTAATCTAATATAAATTTACATTTTTACTTTTTTATATAAATCCTTATACTGTTGACTATTTAATTCCACAAAAGCATTTAAAAAATTTCCATTTAGATTGGCACATAGTTTCCTCGCGATTTTTTACTTTTACGCGATTCTAATACATTTAATAGTTTCCCCCTCTATTAAATCTGACAAAATTGTTTGTTTTTCTTTTACACAAATAAAAGCAATATTTTTATATCAATCTAGCCTTATTCTATTCTCTATGAGCATTATTTAATGTGCACAGGCAGTTGTAATTAGTGTGGGCTATTTGCGGGCAAATTCGACACTCCATCAGAATTTTTTTCTATAGAAACAATAATTTAATTTCATATAATAACTAGCCGGTCTTGGCTGACCTACGGTCAGCCTGCGTCCGTCTGGTGGCCGGGTACTAATATTTGGTTGTTGCTTTACACCCCTTAAAAAGTAAAATTTTAAAAACGTGTACATAACAACAATGAAAATACTTTTCAAGCCCTGTAAAATGATATATAATATGATATATTTCGAGCATTTCGATCATTATACCCCTGTACCTCGTGTAGGTACAGGGGTACAATGATCGAAATATATCATATTATATATCATTTTACAGGGCTTGAAAAGTACTTTCATTGTTGTTATGTACACGTTTTTAAAATTTTACTTTTAAAGGGGTGTAAAGCAACAACCAAATATTAGTACCCGGCCACTAGACGGACGCAGGCTGACC
>KZ652388.1:132463-149022 GCA_001010745.2 Gerris buenoi | reverse complement strand
ATATGTATATATATAAATTATATATATTTATTAAGTCTGCTCCTGTTTTCCCTAGCTCAGATTATATTAATTTTTTGTTCAAACCCATTTGTCTCAAATATAAATTTACTAGTGAATAAATAGTTTATTATTATTGATATTATTATATAATACGCTCTTTACCCCTTTTTTATTAATTTTATTTTTATTTTTATTTTTTTTTTTTCAGACTAAGGACAACAGACCACCAGAAGACAATTAAAAATATACTAAAATATTTTTCAATCTACTTTTTGGACTCAGCTTTTTTCTTCACAAAACTATATCTTTTAAAAAGCTACGGTGTCTTCAAGAATTTTATCTGTACCTCAAAACTGAATTATGGTAACATAAGAGTGATTAATTATTGATTTGAAGCAGTTTGTATACATAATTAATTTTAAACATAAAGACTATATGATTGACATTTGTTATATAACTGAATGATGCTCACTTAAGTATGTAATTTTACGGAAAATAAGAACTGATGATGTTTTTATGACAATTTATTGCTATGTTTATTATTATGATTTTATTTGTTCAATTTTTTACTTTTTTGTTATTTAATAATATACATTTTATTTAACAATTTATTGTCCCAAATTTGAAAATATTATCCTAAATTAATATTTAGGCACTATCATAACGTTTTATTGTTTTACTATTAAAATGTACAAATAAATCTTACCTACAGTCCGACCTAGATAATAATTAATTCTAACGTCGTGGGAAAATTGAAAAAAAGGAGGGGAGCCGGAGCCAATGAGAGCTCGAGATTTTATTGTCTACTGAAAATCTCGAGCTATCATTGGCCCCCCTCCATATTTTTTTTTCATTTTCCCACGTTGCCGCAGATATGACTCTTCCCTTAGACGGACTTTGTATTACATTATAACACTAAAAAAAACTTTGTTGCATAAAATATGTTATTGTAAAATGTTTCTTTTTTATTTATTAAATGTTGTTATTTGTTAATTTTATACTCAAAAATTCAAATTGTAAATGATTTTAGATTTAAATGTATTTTATATAAATGTTTATTTCATTTTGTTAAATTACCATTGTTTGTTAAATAAATATTGTTTAAAAACAAAACCAAAAAAAACAAGTTTTTATAAGTCAATTTATTAGAACCTACCTATATTAATGTAAAAATTAATTTAAAGAAAACAACATTGAAACAATCATTTTTATAAATAAAATATACAACATAAATTATTTCATTTTTTTTTTATATATATTGTTGACGAAATAACATCTAAATAAGAAATATATGAGATTATTTTTGTAAGATTTGTTTAAAAAAAAGATTCAATAAAAGTAAATTTACAAAAAGTCTTGCAAATTTCATTTTTGACCTACGGACCTCAGTCAAAATATTACTATAAGCACTCAAAGAGTACATACACTATCACTATAAAGCAGTGTTTCCTAACTGGTGTGCCACGAGGGTTCTATACTATAGGAGTGCCACGACATTTCACGGAAAGCCTTGTTAACATTAATCAAAAATTGTACATCTTACTTCTACCCGCCTGCCTCGAATTACCCCTACCCCCTCCACTAATGGAATAAGTTTAATTTTCCGTGCCATTTTTACAAAAAACATCAACATTTTGCTCCTAAAACTATATTTCCGCTGTTTCTAAAAATATAAAAAATATACAAAATGTGCGTTCTGCTGGGCTATAGAAAAANAATTATTAGCTGTTCAAATTCAAAATGGTGGATAACTCACATCGCGTGAAAAAAATATATTTTTTAAAATTTTGAGTGGGGTATCAACTGAAAGATATTGAAGCGTAGATTACAAATATAACACTTGTGGGTAGTGTTTAATTTTCCGCGTTTTAACATCAAAATTTTGTGTTCCCCCCTCCCCTAAACTATATTTCTGCTGTTACTAAAAAAATATAAAAAATATGTAAAATGTACGGTCTGATGGGCCAAAGAAAAAATAAGAACAACATGTTAAGAAAATAAGAAAAATAAGAAGAATAAGATGGCGGCTAATTCCTGCCCCGGGAAAAAATATTTTATCTCCAGTAGAGAGAAAAAGTTATGATTTTGGATTAGTTTAGAGGGACTAAAGCAGGTCTTTTCTTCCCTGATCACAAAAAGTAGGGAGAAAAAGAAAAGGTAGGGCGAAAAAGTAAGTACTGCCAACTTAATTATTTTAGTTATTATGAGTTTATGAATTACTTGTTTGTTCATTATAATATCCTTGACAAACTTACATTAGTTTTACAGTGCTAATCTGTATATGTATTAGTGTATTACATTATACTTTACTTTAAACTTAATGATTTATAATTTAGCTATTATTATTTTAAAATGTTGTCATTAGATAAGTACGCTGTGTGTGAAAGCAAACCTTAATATAAGTCCAGCCTCACTTGTTTATATTTTGTAAATAATGTGTTTATATATAGTAGAGAATGAATGGCTGGAATGGCTAATGTAATGAAGTTGTTGAAATGAGGTTGGCGACATTGCTTTTTCAACCTCTTTATCGTTGTTTATAACCTGCATTTAAATAACCTTCTATTTTAGTTTAATACAATTATTTTTTTTTTTTAAATATTGAATCTCTTACAAGTGCTAATAATTATTTGTATTTATTAAAATAATAAATAAACACTGTGCAATGGACAAAAATGTGTATTTTTTTCCCCAACTGGAGATAAAATATGGTATGTACCTCGTGAGTAAAGTGCCATTATTCCTCTTGCGATAATTATCTCCCTCGGCTGCGCCTCAGGAATGAAATAGAAAAAAACCACACACTAGAGGTTTTAACTTTGATTAAAATAGGAAGTAACTTGGTTAACTTGATTCCGGTTGTAAGTATAAAAGGTATGGTGAAAGGTCCAGTGTCACAGTTTCTGTGGTCTAGGTCTAGAGGAGATCCAAGTTGACACTGCAGGTTGTTCTGAACTATTCGTTGCTAGCTGCTGCTTGGTTTAAGATAAGGAAGGGAAAAGAGAAGGATAACTGTTTATTTAGATTGAGAGAGAGAAAACAAGGAATGATCTTTGATGGGTTTTTAAAAAAACACCTGCTTATCAGAGACGCAAGAACTTAAGAAAAAACCGTATTAAAAAAATGCTTGCATACGAGTCTGCAAGACAATGAGACATTTCATGTAACTTTGCAATTATAATAAGTAAATTAT
This sequence comes from Gerris buenoi, assembly GCA_001010745.2. Lineage (NCBI taxonomy): Eukaryota > Metazoa > Arthropoda > Insecta > Hemiptera > Gerridae > Gerris > Gerris buenoi. The sequence continues at coordinate 145,829 of KZ652388.1, read as the reverse complement.
TAATTATAATGCAATTATAATGAAGAAGCCAAGGGAGACAAAACTGTTTGAGAGAGACAGAGATAAGGAAGGCTTTAGACGTGCTCTACTAGGAGATCAAAACCAGCTGGGTTGTAGGCTGTAGCACTAGAGTGGGGGAGACCCGAACTGTCGCGTCGGTTACCTTCGAGTCGGCCTAGTCTCTAGCCTAGTGCAAGATCTAAAGCAAATACGACTACCTCCTGCGAGTACCTAGTTCCCTGGTACCAGTGGAACTCTTTTCGGCCCTGCGAAGCGCGGTAGGAGAGGCCCCTACAGCTGGAGACTGGATTGCACACCTCCTATAGCTTTCTAACTCTCTGTCACACTTCTCTGAGTTTTTAGGTAACATAACACTTTTTGCCGTATGTTCCATAGCCTCCGGCTTCGCCTCAAGAACCAACTTTTTCGCTCAGGGAAAAATGACTTACTTTACTCCCTAGGTGCATAAATAACTATTTTTTAAAATTTTGAGTGAGGTAACAAATGAAAGGTATTGAAGATAAATAGCAACGGGTGGAAAGTGTTAATTTTTCATGCCATTTTATCAAAAACATCAAAAATTGCAAAAGGAGATGTGTTATCCTTCTCTCGGAGGGAGTCAGTTGCATTAATGCGTTTGGCAATAGGTACACAAGGCTGACTCATAGCCACCTTCTGTTATCAAGTTAGCAAATACTTCAAGCCTTTGTCTCTGTCATCAGTGTCACTTCACATCAGGACATGCGGTATCAGTCTGATAGTATTGTTGCTACTGCCCTTCCCTACTCAGGTGAGACTCAACATTTCCCTCATCACCAGCAAGGGACATGCTCAGTAATCAAAGTACGGCTCTCTCTAGGGCCTTTATACTTGCCTTTTGGTATCGTTACATGGCATGGTCACAACTTGGATAGGTGACCACCCATTCGTCATCACTTCTTGTTGATCACCCAGCAACGCCATATAAATGGGTAGCTGCTTACATGAAGAGGCAACTAACTGGTTGCATATGCGAATTGTAAGGTTTACACAGCTGATACAGCAACACTAATCCCGTTACATTACATGAAAAGTTTGATAAGCCCTTTGGCAGGCCTAGGCCATCCAGGAAGTAGTTAGCATCTTATATTTATTTTGTATTGCTCTTAAATATAACTAGCTATTACAGTTGCAATAATACCTCTCTAAGAATTAAGAAGGTACTTATTCTATTAAATTAAAAGAAATATAAAAAAATCTGGAACCGGATTTTTTAAAAAATCTCTTTGATAAATCAAACAAAACTTTCTCATATAGATACTGATGCCTAATTAAAATTAAATCCCACAATAACTCATTTAATTGATTTAATTTTAAACATAGTTAAAAATATTTAATAGGTGGTTATTTACTTTTTGTTTTGATTTTCAAAAATAAACTAGATTTTTCCTTGGAAAACGACTTATAAGGTTAGATTTTTATTTAAATGTACTACATTTTTGATTTTTTTAATCAAAATTATTTGTCTTTTTTTCGATGAATACATTTTCTTAACGTATTTTAAGAGCTTTTGGGGGTAGCACCCATTAGATTTTGAGCTAAAATTCATTTCTAGATTCAGCCTAGGGGTATTATTTTCCTGAACCTGTGAGCTTCAGGTTTAGGCTCCATTAGGTTCTATGAGTTTGCACAGACTAGAGACTGTTTTTTTTTTTAAAAACCACTCTTTTGAGGACCCAAAACAGGTAAATCAATGAAAATCTCAAAATTGAATTATCCCGCAATTACAATTCTTTCTCTTTAAATATACTACATGTATTAGAAAGAAAAATCAAATCTAAAATTATTAAAAAAAAAAAATATATAAAATATCATAATAAGTAATGTTATGGAATTAAATAAAGATAGTTTGAACATTTAAAAAAAAAAAAAAAAAAAAAANAAAAAAAAAAAAAAAAAAAAAAAAAAAAAAAAAAAAAAAAAAAAAAAAAAAAAAAAAAAAAAATCAGTCCAAAAAACTCAAAGTAAACTTTCTCATATACATAACGATACTGAATTCAAAAATTCCAAATCAAATATCGATTTAATTACCTTATTATTTAAAAAGCGTTCAACAGGTGATGCTTACTTTTTTATTTTCATTAATATTTTGGGAACTAGATTTTTCCTGGGAAAACCACTTACCTATATAGTAAAAGTTGAATTTTGATGGATTACAACTCGTTTTTAGACTCTTTGATTTGTAACTCAATGGTTTTAAAAATTTAAGTGCAAGAATAACTGAGGCACTTTATTATTTTGCTTTTGGTTAGTATATTAAGTATTGTCAAGTTATTAATGATCGCAAGTTACTAAGATATAATTATTTTAACATTCATTCTTTGAGTATTCAATCATTAGGCCAAATTATCCAATGATCTTTAACTGCCTCCTTCATTATTGAGGCCATTTATCAGTCTGAGGCCAATCAACTACCTCCAACTCTTTCAGGATTGAAGAAGAACACATCTTCAGATGTGGAAAACATTTTGGGCTATAATGACTGCACTGCACATGGGTGAAAGGTGTGGGAACATTCAGTGTCACGAGCATGAGTCTAAGTTACGTTCTGGAACAAGTAGTATACCCACGACATCCTATAACAACTAAATGTGCAATCTGAAGTCATCTAGGGGTTCTAGAATGGTTTGCTAAAGTTTCTACTATAACCCTGAGGTTTCTTGTGTAGAAAATTATTCAAAGTAAAAATGGCTTAATGTGTGATTCATTTAAAAATCCCAACGCTAAATATACAAGAATATGATGTAACATGTTTTATCTACGATTGATACGTGATATAAACATTGTATCTCTGTTTAGATTCGTAGAAAGTGATTCTTTACACACCTGTATTAATTGCGCATGCGTGTCTCATAGTTTTGAACAATTCCTCTTTTTTCCACTCTAGTGACGAAAAGAAGAATTATTCTTCAACTTTACACACGATTAGCGAGTTTGTTTACATTTAACATAACTAATTTGATGTTTATTTAATAAAAGTAACTGTTTGTATCGAGTTTTTTGTGAAAATCAATGAGTGATTTAAGTGATTATGAAGAATATGAGGATAATAATACGCCTTCCGAAATAATTAATTCGGCACAAAATACAACTAACGAATTGATGTCATCTTTATCAAAAGAGAAATACGAGCTTACATACAGGAAGTTTATTATTTTTTCTGCATTTATTATTAAAATCTAACAATCGTAGATAAAGTAGCTCGTGTGGTTTTACTACCCTCGCTATCGCTCGGGTGTAAACTCCACACTCGCATGCAAAATGCTACTTTCCACACTCGACGCGTAATGTACTATTAAATGTATTAACTTTTTCACCCTACTGTAATTTAATGATCATATTATATAGTTTTATTTTTTAATTAATTTTCAACTTTTTAGGTTTTATGACCAAAAAAAAAATTTAATTAATTCTCAAAATTCAAGCTCTATTGTTAATAATTTCGTTAAAAACAAGATGAAATATATCTCAAATAAAAAATATAACCGCTATACTATTTTGCATAGAGGAAGTAAAGAAAATTTGAACAAAAACTAAACTCAGATGGTACAAACAAAAAATAAAAGCTTAAAGGTTACTAGGATGACCTCAAAACCCGAAATCTGCATAATAGGGATAGAGATGGTGCAAATATCCAACCTTAGGGAAACATCAATTTTAATTTTATCAGGGTAAACTTTCAAAAATCTGTAATAACCACTCTGCTTTTTACTTAGTTTATACAAGATGGAAAAACAGAATGTAAAATAAACTGGCAAAAATAAAGTTTAAAATTTTGATTTAAAAAAAATGAAATTTGTCTAAAAAAAAGTTATATGTATTCTTTTATGATATAATAAGACAAATTTTATGTAATATCTTATTCAGACTCGAGTATATTATAAGAAACAAATTCAAATTAAATAAGAAGTCAAATTAGCAACCGTTAATTATGAATGAACTTATGATTAGTGAGGTACGGTTGAATAAAACANAGGCACTGAAGATGGCCTTATAGAGGCCGAACGCCGCTTTGTTTAAATAAATATTTACGTGGAGAGACTTTTTCTTCTTCTTTTTACATAATATTAGTTAACACATATGTGTAAATGTTCTCTCACTTCATAAATGAATGGATGGATTTCTGTCTAGGAATTTTTGCATTTGGAGACATAAAATAAATGTCTTTCAGTATGCTCGGAAGCAAGCACGTTCCACCTCTAAAAATTGGACCATAAATTCCTTAAAAAAAAGAAAATAATAATAATTCATTTATGTTGTTAAATGTATTATTAGAATTAAAAAATTGAAAGTTTATAGAAATAAAAATAAATAAATAAGAGACTAAAAACAAAAACGTATTAGCCAAAAGCATGTTAATAAAATTAAACTATGAAATAATAATAAAAAATATAACAATAGACACTGATATGTACTAAAATTTGTCATAGTAAAATACTCTCTTTTTTATCTATCAAAATTAAATTAACGTCATGGTTATATATATGTATATATACTCGTATATATATTTTTTTAAGGAAATAAGTATAATATTTTTTTTATGCTTGATCAAAACAAAATGATACTTTATTGCAATATATAACATGAAAAAAAAAATAATAATACATGAATAAGTAAAAAGACAACAATTAAATCAAAAAGTAACAATTAAATAATAAAAATAAAAATGTATAATATACAAAAATAAAGATTATATACAAAAAAATACCTAATAACTGTCTTTATCATTAACATACGATTGCACATTCAATCATATAAATACTTGCACATTCAATCATATAAATACATTTATGTAACATGTAAACAGGTATGTAGTAGTATATTACAATTTATTTTACATTATGATATCAATAATATAATCCATTTTTATGATTAAAATACCAATTTACGATTATTACCTTTACAATTTCACTTTATATACAGATTTTCTTTTGTTTGTTTATATAAACATAGAGAAATATTAAAATAAAATTAATTAACACAACAAAATAAATCTAAACCCAAAAATATTTTAAATAAGAGCTGTTTTTAAAGCCAAATAAATGATATATTATACCTAATTTAATTTTTATTTAAGATTATTTATTTATATTTTTTTAATATTTTACATGATAATATCAAATAAAGCTTTTAAATGATTTTCTTTTTAAAAATTTAGATAAATCTAGAATTTTTTATGAGATACTTCAACCTGAGATTGTGCAAGTTTTGGAGTTGAAAGCAATTTTAAAGACAAGCTTTTCAAGCCATTTCAGGGATGACTTATGTAGATTATAAGCAATTTAGGTAAGTCAGTTGCAGATGAATATTATTGTAATGGGTTTATATAACCATTAGTTATGAGCATTTACCTAATCTCAGATATATTTACTTCTGACAGATCTAAGATAACATCTCTTAACAGAGGTTCTCCCAGAACCTACGGTTTCATGAAAAATAGTGATAAATAGTTCACAAATATCGTTAAGCCAATTTATTTTTAAGGTTGATTTTATATTCATACTTTTAGTATAAGCGAAATTATTTTTATTTTTAGTATCACAATAAATTCCTTATTATCATAAAATAGAAAAGAAGATATTAATAATGATAAATAATAATTTCTTTATTCTAAGAATGAAGGGTTAAAAAATAGGGGGAAAAAACAAAAAACATTGACACGTTTTTCGAGAGTACTCAATAATAACTTATTCATATAACTTCCAAAGAATTAACCTGAGTGCCCAATAACTTAAAATTATATTTAAAAAAAAAAAAAAAAATGTTTTTCTTCTCTCTCCTGATAATTTCTAAAAATTGTTTTAACAAGTTTACATATTGAGCAATTAATGCTTACTAAGTTTGAAATTGAACGTGACACCTTCTGATATTAATGTAATAAAACTATAATCACTACATGAGGGACCATTCTTTGACAAGTAAAAAAAAAGTTATATACAACATTAAAATTATGAATTACTAGGGGGCTCCGCCCCCTAGTCGCTTCGCTCGTCAACCCCCAAAAAGCGGCCGCTGCCACGTTGAGGCACTCTAAAGTGAAGCATTAAAATTGATCTAATGTTTCTTTTCAATGTTGACAAATACATAAATGCTGTAAAATATCACGTTAGCTATTATAGAAAGTACTGAAAAGGACTGTTGAGAAAATTCCTGAGAAAGACTACTGATTTAGCGATCTTTTTTGCAAGGTGTGTGCATAGTTATGGAATGAGAAGGGTGAGGTGGAGATACGTGAGTATGTAGTTAGAGCAGCGGCTAAATGGTGGAGGAATCCACACTACTATCTACTTTCTTAGTCTCACCGACATTCCTATATACCTGTTTTCAACTTCTCCCTTACCTCTCTAATCACCCTCACTCTTTCTACAGTATTTAGTTTAGTAGTTTGTAGTTTAGTATCTCACTCTCAAAGAGCCCTCCTTTCTCCCCCTTTTACTCCTATCGCGTTCTTTCACAAAGGTTTTGTATTGCACTCTCACTGAACTCATTTGTTTACTAAACTTTTTTAATATTATAGATAGATTCTTCGGTTTATCACTTAATTTTCTAATTTTCCTTGTTCTTCTTGAGCTGCAATGGATAATCATTAAAAACTTAGCTATTTTTTAAATCATATATATTAATGCAAATTTTCGCCCCCACCTGGGCATCATCAGGCCTTTATCTGAGTAATAATGGTGGTGAATTAACTAAAAATTTCAATCTCCATTTTACAATCAAAGATATGCAGAGAGTAACCTTCTAATACAAATATTTACCATTACTTGCTAATTACTTACTTGATTAGAAGGTTACTCCCCTTCTACATATCTTTGACTGCAAAATGGCGATTGAAATTATTACTTTCAAATGATAAGGCCTGATGATGCCCAGGTATGAGCAAAAATTTGCATCAAATATATAAATTATTTAAAAAATAGCTATGATTTTTAATGAGCATTCCTTGTAGCCCAAAAAGAAAAGGAAAAACAAAAATCAGTGGCGCAGATATGGGCCCGAATTGCAGGCGGATCCCCAGTGTCAGGAGGGCCCAAAAATAAAAACATGTAACTACTATCTTTGTACCGCAATGTCGATAGTGGCCCCTTTAGAATATAATTAAATCTAAATTGGAATTATACTCATATACCTTTGTCAGGGGGCCCTTTTCAGTGTTGAACAAAAAGTTTCTATTTTTTGCTTATCAATTTTTTTGTTGAGGGGCCCCCACTGCCCTAAAGGTACGCCACTGATTGTGATAACTTAAAATTCTTCCTAACGTGTCAGAAGTACGTATGTTTGATTATTTTTGTTTTATTTAGTTACTAAGATTTTTGTGATGTTTTCACCTTATTCAATATGGTCAATGCTAATATACAGAAGAGAAACTGACAGATAAATCATATTAACTGATATTAAAACATTTTATATTTTTTATTTGTAATGCAATTTTCAAGCTTACCATAGCTACAAAACAGCTTATTTTTGTAAGGACAAACTTGCCCTCAGAAATCTATCTCAGAGTATAATATATATTACACATATTAAACAAAATTAACGGGTTTTTTTTTTCCCCCCCCCCCCCAACAAAAACTGATTTTATGTACTTTTTTTAATGATTCATATTCTTATCTCAAACACCAGCACCTGACCCGGCTTGATCACAAACAACTGAATTCAAAGGCCTTCTATGAATTGTTAATATCTCTTGATATTTTTTTATTCCTTCTATTGATAAAAATCCATAAGCTTTTAACTAGGTGCAAATTATACACACATTTTCAGTTATTTTTTTATTTTTTTTTTTTTTAAATTGACGTAGTATAAAAGAATATTTAATTTTTCTCAAATTTTAGGACAAAATTTAGCTAGCGTATTATACACGGGTGTGTATTTTTCACGAGATTTTACAGAATGTGTTTTAAGAAAAGTTATGTTTTACACTATCTCCGTGATTTATTTATGTAGAAAAGTAAACATGATCAAAAATAAGAAAGACGAGAAACACTGATCCAAGATCAATTGTCAATGAAGCCTATTAAAAACTGGACCAAAAAATTAATTTAATTTTTACTCATATATGACCATCATAAACCACTTTTTACCACCATCATTTTACTCACACCACAAAATAAAAAATAATATTTAGAGATAGTCAACAGAGTGATAATAGTAAAAAAAAAATAAAAGCACTCAGTTTCAAAAGGGGTTTTTGTCATATATTTTGGATATAAATTTTGTTATTTCTGTTTAGATAGGCTATTTAGTGTTTCAGGATTTATTTTCTATATATATACATATATATATTTTTTTGGAAGACTCCATAAAGAAACAAATCTGATGAATTATACAAGCAGAATAAATAACTAATCTTGGCTTTATTTGATATTTCATTATTTTATTTTAAATAATGCAGCATCAGAGCAAAAGGGTATAAAGAAAAAAAGGAATATTGTATTTAATTCTTATAACAATTTTTATTTTAATGTTTTATAGTCTCATCTAAGACAAGCAATTTTTTTTTTTTTTTTTTTTTGCTTCTATATACAAGATAATAATAGTTAAAAAAATTAAGCTAATGAGTCATTTAAGATGTAGGTAAAATTATAGAAAAAGCCATTTTTTTAACAGGTTTAGTAAGATGAAAATTGTTTTTAGATCATTAGCAAAGGCCTGATTTTCTGACTATGAGTCAGTGGATATAGGCGGAGAGAGTTATAAATTTGATCGCTGTGACAATTATAATTCAATCCACTTAAGTACATCTACTGACTAGCTCCTCAAAATTTCCTTATCATGTACTGATTATGCCCCTAACATCATGATGATACAACGTGCAGTTGTAAGCTAACAATTAACTACTACCTGATGGTAACACACATGGATTGACCACTATGCCTCTTAGATTTGTGAGGTGGTCAATCAATAGTTAAAAATGCTTCTGGGAAACGGATTGTGGGCTCTTAGTTTGAATTTTTCTGCTATTGCTAACTTCTTTAAATTAATCATTTACGCTAAAGAGGAAAAAATTACAGTTTTATATTGTTCCCCAATCTTGCTCTGATACTTTCACATTAATCAAATGGTAGACATTAATTTTTAAATTAGATTTTAAGTATTTAAATTTAGATTATTTTATTATTAAATTTACTTTTATATATGATATATTTTGATAAATAATAATTATAACAATAAAAATTGGTGACTTCAGTGCACGATTTATATAAAACATTTCATCTAGGTCAATGTTCCTAGATACGATTTCTGTCATCTAAGTGGCTGGTTCAGAAAGGCCGGAGTAGGACGAGGTATGCAACAGTGTTTTGACCGTAGGGTCACGAGGATGAGTAAGGAGAGGTCTTGAGCGGGGGTTGACCTGTCAGCAAGTGTTGACCACTGGCTAGCGGGCATGACTCGGACTGATGCTGTGAGAGAGGTCAGAACTTGAGGTCTTTAATAGCCTGAGGGAGGTCGGGCAGTTTCATCTCTTTTAGTTGTGCAGGCAAGTTCATATTTTTTACTGCACTTACTGCTCGTGCTGCAGCCAATCCAGTCTACAAGACAACACAACACACATTAGCAACAATCATCAACATAAAAGCCAACGCTCTTAATAGCGTACAACAGATGTAACCATGGTGGTATGTAAAAACAATCAAAGAGTTTAACTTAAATGAGCCTAATATAATAATCATCAAACATAGAATTATTTATTTTTTAATGCTAATAGTAATTATATAAGACCAAATGTCAACAAGAAATAATTACAAGATAAAAAGAACTTTTTATATACTATGTTTTTAAATTTTCTGTTGAATCATAGGTAATGTTGATAATATAATTATTGTCATTGTTATAATATAATGTTATTGAAAAAAAAATAGTTTCAAATTTATTTACTTCACATAAATGACAACCATCTAGAGAGCTTATCTTAAACCAATAAAAGGACAAATCTTTGTACAACGGATCTCGCCAACACCGAATCTAAACCGTGCTAATGATATGCCCCCGTGTAGGGACCGTAAGAGAAGAAANATTTTCAGTTATTTTTATTTTATTTTTTTTTTAAATTGACGTAGTATAAAAGAATATTTAATTTTTCTCAAATTTTAGGACAAAATTTAGCTAGCGTATTATACACGGGTGTGTATTTTTCACGAGATTTTACAGAATGTGTTTTAAGAAAAGTTATGTTTTACACTATCTCCGTGATTTATTTATGTAGAAAAGTAAACATGATCAAAAATAAGAAAGACGAGAAACACTGATCCAAGATCAATTGTCAATGAAGCCTATTAAAAACTGGACCAAAAAATTAATTTAATTTATACTCATATATGACCATCATAAACCACTTTTTACCACCATCATTTTACTCACACCACAAAATAAAAAATAATATTTAGAGATAGTCAACAGAGTGATAATAGTAAAAAAAAAATAAAAGCACTCAGTTTCAAAAGGGGTTTTTGTCATATATTTTGGATATAAATTTTGTTATTTCTGTTTAGATAGGCTATTTAGTGTTTCAGGATTTATTTTCTATATATATACATATATATATTTTTTTGGAAGACTCCATAAAGAAACAAATCTGATGAATTATACAAGCAGAATAAATAACTAATCTTGGCTTTATTTGATATTTCATTATTTTATTTTAAATAATGCAGCATCAGAGCAAAAGGGTATAAAGAAAAAAAGGAATATTGTATTTAATTCTTATAACAATTTTTATTTTAATGTTTTATAGTCTCATCTAAGACAAGCAATTTTTTTTTTTTTTTTTTTTTTTTAGTCTGACAAAAAAATGTCCCTATGTTCATAAATACCTGTGAGCCTCTACTGTATTAAATGACTGAGGAACTATACAACCGCAACTAACATCAAGTCTAGCTTGATGTTAGTCAGACACTTTTTTGCACGCTATCTCCTGGACTATTAATGAATCCAAATTGATACATGTTAACTTTACAAATCAAAAGATTGAAATGGTGAAAAATTATAGCAAATTTAATGCTTTACAAAAAAGATTTGTATTATTATTTTGCAAGACTTGAGGATGGATGAAGAGTTACATAGCAAAAACTGAGAATAGTCAAAAAAAAAGGTTTTTTTTGGCCTCTCGGAGTAAGCACAAGGTGTAAAAGGTCGAAAACTTGAGTTTTTAATAACTAGTGATTAGGTACATACAACATTTATTATGACCTTTTGCAAGGAAACCCCCCTTTTTACACTTGCCAACTGGACTATACCTATTTATTTTCAAGTAAATTCCACAAAATCTTATTAGAAAAAACTAATTTAGTCTTAACCCATTCAATGCGTAATCCTATTCATGAACCTACCTTAGTGACTGAATAGGATTATTAATCGAATAGGATTTTAAAAGTTAATTTAAAGATAAATAAAAAAAAATAAATTTGGATCCACTGTGGATACAAACGTCAGCGGGCCTGACGGAGCCTTGCAAGATGGTTCTACTCGAGGCACGGAGAATAGAGCTACTGTGTGCTGAAAAGGAGGGCTCGGATCCACTGTGGATTCATCCGTCACCAGCCTTAGCTCGGCATGAATCCACAGTCGATTTATCCGCTCTGATTGGGTTAAACAGAGGCTGTTAAGCTTCGTAACTCTTATGTATATTATATTAAAAAACCATGTAAACCTACAATTAAAATACAAAAATAAAATTAAAATCAGACTAATTAGGACAATTTTTCAGTCTGAAATAGTAAATATCAGGTATTGAACTCAACAGAGTTTTCAGTTTCATTAGTAATTCCTGATATAAAAATCTAAACTCTACTGTTCGGTAAGGATAAAAATTAATCTATTCTTTCAATTTTTACTACAGGACCCTCAAACACACTAGTGAAGCAAGTAACTACCATATAAAATAAATAAAATTGAAATAAAAATACGTAAGCAACTCTAAGGAGATCTGTGATAACAAAATTTAAACAGAACCACTGAAATGATCAATAAAGGAATCCTGCATCACAGCATATCTTAACACCTGTGTCTCATATAATTCATTTTCACCATTTATTACATCAATTAATTAAAAAATTAATTATATCAATTTGGTCAATATCAATCACATATAAAGGTACTTATTTTATTAACAGATTAGCTTAACACTTAATACGAGGAATTCTACATATTCTTAGATAGACCTAGGAACTAAAAACTATAGTAGTACTTTACAAAAGAATATCTCAACATATATGATACAATGTCTTAAAAATATAATTATAAAATAAGTCTAGAACATAAGAATTAAAATGTACCTCTTGTTTCTCCAGTTTGTTCTGCTCTTCAATCCTGGAGAGTATTTCAGTCATGTTGGTCTCCAGCACCATTCCACCCATCACCAGTTCATTTAATATGTAGTGGACCTTCATCAACAAAGGACAAAATATTATTACTTAAGTGCATTGCTAACAAAACTTACAATTAGACAAGGAAAACTTTGATCCTTACAATCATTTCAAACTCTATTATTTAAATAAATAATATCTTTTAATTTAAATCAAATTATAATTATTATTAACAATGGGAGACAGACAGAGAAAAATAGACTCCAGCACAGGGACTTGAACCACGGGCCTCTACAGTTACAGAATAAATTGCGTTGACCTTATATTTTTTACCCTACAATAAGACAAATTTACTCCTGCATTTTTTCCCCTAAAACCTTTACTTTGGCCGTAATTAAAGATGAAAAAAGTCAATTTTGTCATTTCAACTACAAATGAGAAGCCTAAGTTTATGACCTCAGCAGAGAGCTACCGGCACCGTAATTCTACAAAGTAGTCAATTTTCTACTGTGAAAGAAAACAATCATCTATCTAAAGCTAATACTTCCCAAGTTAGTGCTAGTTTTTTATTCATTTTCACCCTGAAGCCTTGGCTTTTCAGTATAATAGATGAAGACCAACTTTTAAGTAGAATTATTTTCCAATAATTTGAGACCAGAATGAGGTTTCTAGGAAAATGTTTAGGAAAAATAAAATCTGTTCATTTCTAGATAAGCAGCCTCACATTCAAGTGATCACAATATTTCAGGACCCTGATGCCGCACCTGAGTTGTTGGTGGCAATACAGGGAGGAAGTAACAGAAAACCTTAATGACCTACAGTTCAAATTTTTAATTAAAATCAGCTATCAATCTTGCCAGACTCCCCCAACTCAAGTTGCATTTTACGAAATTTCTCAAAATGTTATTAGAACCTTACAGGGTGACAGACACAGGAACTAACTATAAGGGTTGTTTTTTTTTTTTTTTTTTTTTTTTTTTTTTTTTTTTTTTTTTTTTTTTTTTTTTTTTTTTTTTTTTTTT
>KZ652388.1:106384-119016 GCA_001010745.2 Gerris buenoi | reverse complement strand
CTTTTTTTTAATCTTAAGTTTGAACTAATATTTGTTATTATTATATTGATTAATATTTAATGTTTTTTAATGTCTGCTACCTCGGAAAAAATAGCATATGCTACACGACTGTGAAGTGTTTTTTCTTTACCTTGGCAATATTTCCTGTCTCGCTTCGCTCGACAGTAAATGTAATTGCCGCGGTAAAGAAAAAACTCACTTCACAGCCTAGTAACATAATATACTATTATCTGCCTAGGCAGACAAAGTAACAGTGTTTACCACTGCGTGTCATAATCTCTTATTTTGGCAAGAACAGTTTATATACTATTATCTCTATCTTATAACATCATATTATAGTTTAATATGTAATATTTAATAAATAAACGATTTGTTTATAATTGTTAATTCTGTTAAATAAGTTCAATGATTAGTAGATCTTTAATTAAAAAAATAGCGGAGTCACTGGCCATCCTGCAGCGCCATGTAAACATTGAACATCCATATTATATTTATTATTGAAGTCATTCTAGATTAGACTAGCTACTTTTCTTGATATATCCTAGTTACTTCTTTTCTTTTAAGCAGTAGAAGATATTTTAAATTCTTTTAGTAATTTGTTAGTAAAAATATAAATAAATATATTATATTGCGTGCATTATTCATTCAGAAGTGATGTGTGCTATAAACGTGTGTTTTGTATTTTGTTGTTATAGATTGATTCAGTTTGCTTTTTACTTATTGTTATTATTCTCAAGTTTCTTATTTGAACATTAATTTTAGTTAATACATCTATTATCTTTATTAATATGACATATAGTTATTAACGATTAGCTATGTTATATTAACAAAGATAACATTTTAGCAGTTTCATTTTTCTTCCGCAAGTAGATAAAATTATGCAACATGGCAGCAAAGGAAACATTTTTGCCTCGTTTATTCATTGCCTGCCTCGACTTCGCCTCGGCAGTCAATTAGAAAAATTACCTGCCTCGGCAGTTAATTGTCATAGCCTATCCTCGTCTTCGGCTCGGAGGCTAATCTAATCACTCGTTAGTAAAATTCCATTTTCCTGCCTAGTTACTTAAATAACTATTGTTGTGATTCTCACATAAATAAAATGATTCAAACAAAAGCATGGTCACAATTTCATGTTGTAAAAAAGAAGTTCCCAGTAGCTGATTGACAAAATTAATTTTTAATCACCTCAATTTTGCTAGCAAATGCATATGAAGAAATTTTTTACTTAGATAGACATTGCTTAAATGCAAACTGGCTATGACCTTCTTTAACTTATCACAGCAAGAATAACTAATTATCTGGTCACAGAGTTAACTGGTTTGGTGGTGATAAATAAACCAGATATATCTAATTTAAAACACTAGTGCCAGGGAGATTACATACTATCATGTTGCTTGAATATTAATGTAGGTTTCCAGGGCAGAAAACAATAAAAAATTTAAATATAAAATGGCGCTATCAGATTTCTGAGCTCTTGTCTTAAGAAGAGCTCTTTGATTTTAATCGCTTGTTCAGTAAAAAATTGGTTTTACTGGCCATTTTATCATCTATAGGTACAAGAGAGATTAAAAGGACTTCTACTGTACATTGAATCATCATAAACTCTAGGTTTTGTAAAACTAGGGGAAGGTAAGAAGTGGTTAAAAATATTGAAAACTATCTATTGATAGTTGATAGTATTCCAGTCCCCATTTAAGCAATAGGGATGTTTACTCTCTAACGATTTAAACATTACTTTTTCTATTGACCAGTATAAACATTGAAATGTAACAAGTATTGACAATTATAAGTTCGAAGAACCACTCTATACATATTTTCCTTAAAATCTGACCATATCCACTTTCCAACCAAAGCATACATAAGTAAGAGTCCTTAATGAACACACTTGTTTAAAACTCTTACATGACAATTCAAACAGCATGTTTTTACATTTCTAACTCTCATATGATAATAAATTAAACACATCAAACAAGTTAACTAATTAAATACATTAAACTACAGTAATACTCACAAAATAATGATAGAATTTACTAAGCCTTGGTTTCCCATGGTTGTTGAATACTAGTATTGCCTTAATCATATTGTTTTATCAAGGTTTAAATAAAGCCTATTTCGAGAGCAAGCAGAGCAACAACTATTAAAACAAGAAAGAATAAATCACAGTTTTAAAATACAAAGTAAACTATAAGTATTAACGAAACATGATTGAAATGTATGCTACAATTTGTGAAAATTTTATCGATAAACAACGATAAATAAAGAACCTTTTGTTAACCTCTTGTTAACACAAATGTAAATTATTAAAACCTAAATAAAGATCTTAAAGAATAACCAAATGTTGCATTTACATTTGGTTATCTTAATCTTTATCTTAATTAATTGGGATAAAAGGTAGTGTTAAGGGATATTTTTTTGAATCTACATTTTTTTATTAAATTTAGTTATGTAATTAAATTGTAAAATAAAAGATTATTGTTAGTCTTAAGAGCTCGAAAAGATAAGAGAGGGAATTTTTATTGGCGCTAATGCAACTAAAAGATTTAAATACTTCTTGGATTTTTATTTTTATTAATTTGCTTCTTATTTATGTAAAGAAAGTATGAATTCGAAATAAAAATAATATTATGAAATTAATTTAGTAAAATATAACAATAGGAAATATTGCAACATTTGTTGTCACCATGAGATCACAAGAAAAACATGAAGAAGAAGAAGAAATGTAATCGGATTATTAAAATTATCTGGACTCGACCCCATTTTGCTTGAGTTTGTGACGTATAAAGTAATTGAAAGGTATTTCTTTTTGTGATCTTTTACAGTTTTGATTCAGTCCGATAGTGAACTCAGTGGCATGATAGATCCCTTGGATCATAGCAGACTGACGTTACTATTATCTAATCGTTTCTTACCTAAAAATCATGAGTATTTCCATTAATTTGTCTACGAACAGTAGTAAAAAGAGTAATAGTTTATTAGACAACATGCCAGGGCTTATTTCCACAACGTAAGTAACTTTTTAATTTTATTTCACCATAAAATATGTTTTCATTATCAGTCGTCACAATCAAACTTTTCCTTTTTACGAAGTTAGTCCGTTTCCTCGTCTTTGTTTTAACGGCTGTTAATTTGGGCAGCCGAGGATACGCGTAGAAAAGACGGAGGGAATATTGATTTTTAGAACTTCTTGATTTATAAAATTCCAAGTGTCTACTAGTTTGGACCTTGCAACCCTCTAGCCCGAATAACCTAGAAGGGTGTTGAGATTTTTTTTTATTTTTAACCTTTTTTTATTCTTTAATAATCGAATTATTATTTAATCGTTCTTATTTAAAATCAAACGTTTGTTTTTTTTCTTTATTTTTCCCTTCTTTTTAACTGTTCTAATAGAAGTGATGTTGGTAATTTCGCAAAGAGACATCGAGCGTTTTCCATTTGCGTAATATATAAATTTTCTAGTTTAATTTTTAAATCTATTATGATTATATTTTTAATTATGAACTCAATATTTAGTAAATCGTTAAAGTATAAGATTATTATTGGTTATAAATCCATATATTAAGCCTGACGAAAGGAGTTTGTTAAATAGAATGATGAAACCTAATCGCAATAAACCTAAAAGGTTCGTATATTTATTCTAGTGAGAAATACTTATTTCCTAAATGTTTTTTATAATATTTCTTCCTTATCTTTGACATTTATAGTTAAAGCGAATTAATTTCTTTCTAGTAATTTAGTTCGTCGCGTGATCAAAGGGCATTTAGATATCGATATTTATTTCAATTAAGTATTATGTTTTCTCATTTTTTTTTTTATTTTGAAGAATTTGGACCTCAGTCACATTGTAAGGGAGGCATTAAGGAAGTAATGTTTTTAGTTTCGTGACGTCAAAAAAAAATCAAAAATATATTCGAAGGTTAATTTGATTCTTATTTGACTTCCATGAAACAAATTCTTTGTACCTACTATGCAAATGAACGATAAATAATTGCAGTTAGTAATATTTTATTTATATTACTAAATTAAAATGGAAAAATAAAAGATGTATAATATGTCGTTTCCTTTTTTTATTTCTTATTCCTATATTGAGTATAAATTTAACTCTTGTAACTTTTTAATTGCTGTATATGATAATGTGGCACATGTCTTAGTTGATAAGGTATTATACTCTCCCAATAAATTATTAGGGAATATTTTATTGATTACTGAGTGATCTACCTAATTCATAAGTGTAATTTTATTTACATATTATGATTTTTAAGAGTAATGCAAATGATATATGTCATTTAATTCACTCTTTGTAATCAACTGAAGGTTTCATATCAACAGGTTATTTTTGTAAGTGGGTTTGGTAATTATCCAAAAATGAAAAGTTTAGACGATCAGTTTTAGTTATATTGTACAACTTTGTCTGCTCAGTTTGACTGTACAGAATCTTTTAAGAATTTATTACCTTTTGTTTTGTATTAAATTGTTCTTCCTGTGAGTTCTGATAATATTGATTAATTACTGAGATTATATATTATCCTTTTAATAATTCATTAGTCAGGTAATAAACTACACTGAAAAAGCGTTTTTTATAATATATATTTAAAACTTTACTATGTTTGGAGGAATCTTGTTTATCTCCTTACTAGCTGTTCTTGCTGAGATAACCAGGTTTCAGGCAGTTTTTGTTAAAGTTGTTGTGGCTTCCATTATTATTGTTGTGAAATGGATCCGATTGAGGGGAGCGGTTGGGGTGAGTATGAAGTGCAGCAAGGATCTTATAAAATACGGATGTAGCACTAAGCATACCTCCTGAGTTAAGGGCCGATTAAGAAGTGTCGCCAAGAACATGGATAAAATCTACATCAAACTACCAATGTGCATGCGCTTTAGTAGGGCGAATTTCTTCCCGACTGTTATCCATTGTTTATTACTGAATGAAAGGTTATGTTACAATCTAGCATTTTTTTTTTAATTTTTAATGAAACCTTTTATTGTTTTAAGGGGTTTTATTTCAATTTACAGTTTTAATTTAATATATTAATAAAATTTAGCTATTAGAATAGTTTTTAATAACCGAATAATTAATATTACCGTAAAATCTCATGTATAATACGCACTTTTTTCCTTCCAAAATAGAGGTTCCAAAATAGGGGCGATTTAGACAGAATGACTTGTTATCATCATAGTAGTTTGTTATTTTATGTCGCTAGATGATCAAAGTCATTGATAAAAGTAGATAGAAGATAATTTTTTTGTTTATCTCAAAAACCGGTACCGCCGTGAGATTACACTGGTGATAACACCATGTGATAACAGCGGCTTGATAACAAAAGACTGATTTCAAATGCGGCCCTTCTACGAATTTATCTATTTTATAAGAAAGCCCCCAGTTTTCTTATAAAATAGACACCTTATTAGCCATCTGACCTCGCAAGTAAAAATATTACGTAATAAATATTGGAAATTACACGTAAAATGTGCAAAATATATCATTCTAGGTACGTATTATAGAAAAAGATTTTTTTTTCTAAAATTTGACGGAAAAGTCGGGTGCGTATTATACGTGAATATTTAATTTTCCCCAAATTATAGCTCAAAATTTTGCCTGTGTATTATACACGGGTGCGTATTATATGCGAGATTTTATGGTAATTAATTTGGAAACGGGTTATTTCTATTGCAGAATTAGATTTTTACAAATTTTAACAACTTACCTTTGTAACTGTTAACACATTTAACAAGACTGGCTAAATATAGTCCAAAATCACTAAAAAATAAATTAATTGCAAACAGAGAAAACAAAACATAAAGCAAGGGAGAAATCACAAACTACCAAACAAGGAGAAATATGTAACGCGATGGAAGAAAAAGCCTGATTGAATTTCTAATAATTTTTCCCATTCTTCTTGATCTTCTGCAGTTATAACCATTGTTATAACAATCATACGGGAAGGTAATCAATCCTACTCAGATCTTACTAGATTTTCCAAGTTCTTGGAAACACTTTTATCGCCTAGTGCTCAATCTGTATTTTATAAGATCCTTGAAGTGCAGCCTATTGCAAGAGCTCACATTTACCAACTTTGTTATTTTTTATCATTTTAAGTTTCTAGAGTATTAGCAAATTCGTTAGATTCCTGTAAATACAATTTTCTAAAGCCAATATGATTATTCTCTATACAGTCTATATTAAGTTTGAATAGAGGATTTGGGTACATGGAACATTGAAACCTTGTCACAATAAACTTTAAAGGTTTGAGGCCTAATTGCCCTCATTTATTATCATGAAAGTTCTAGGTGTGTTAGTTGCTTTTACCTCCTGATCACATTATTAGGTTATTTCAGGATGGGGGGGGGGGCGGTCAGGCCACTTTACACATCTCAATGAGATTGTCAGTGTTGATGTGAAACATGCTTCACCTCTCTGGGATTCAAACTCAAATATGTTGGTGCTTATCCACCCGTGTAAACCCTTACACGAGTAGAGTAAACAGGAGAATAGAGTGGGAAGTAGAGTGCACTCTACTCCCCACTCTACCAATTTTACTAGCTACTCTACTCCCCACTCTACTCTACTGAGAGTTTTTTCGGGTTTCTACTGGTAGAGTTACTCTACTCTCCTGTTTACTCTACCCGTGTAAACCCGGCTTTAGATTTAAAGCAGACGTTTCTACGCTGCTGCTCCGCTTCTAGGTCTGTTGCGTTATATAAAGAAATAGTTTTGAATCCCAGCTGCTTAAATAAAATGACTAAAAGCCACTTGTAAAAAGCCCATTGTATAAAATATCAGTAACACCAATCAATTTATCAACTTTTATAGATTAACCGCAGTGTCAAAGTTTCTTGCAATACTAGCAGATCCTTTGTTAATATTCTAAATAGACATTTGGGTTTTATCTTATGCAGTAGCAATTCTATTTATAGATAACAACTGATATTCTTGTTACTTATTTAAATGTTCAAAATTTCAATTCATTCATAAGATATGAGTCCTAATGTTTCTCCTAATATGTAAGCATAAGAGATACCAAAAAAGTACAAATAATAAAAAGTGAGTTGGTCTGATTACAACTGCTAGATTCATACTTAAAATATTTAAACCCATATTTATCCATTGTATTATTATAAGGTTCAGGTGGAAACTTTATCATAACCTTGATACTACCTAACTAGATAACTCTAATTTACTATCTGATTGTAATACCTATTAAATATAAAGTCAATTTCAAACTCAATTACTATAAGCAATATAAAATATAATCTTTAAGAGTTCCGCTAGCTGAGCTATCTTATCTAGATGTGTCAGGGTATAGAGATAACATATTTAAATCAGTACTTCTTTTGATTATTACTCCCTGTGTTTTTTTTTATAATTTAAATTACTTTGACTTAATAACAAATAAGACAAAGGGATGTTTAGTTCAATGTACTTTGGGACAAAGGAAATAACACTTCTGTTTTTACAGAGGGAGTAACAGTCTAAAGAAGAAACATTCCATACACCTTCTTTAAATTGTTACTATCCTGTTTTTTTATTAGGGGAATAACAATCTAAAGAAGTGCTTTTAAAATCTACCTCACTTATCCTAAAAGACACTCATTTTTTTTAGCTTTAAAGTCGTAATATTGATGTGAAAAATATAGTAATCATTCTTTATCTTTAAATGCAATTAAATATGTCTGTATTTGCTTTAGAACTTCAATTTTTTTATGATTAATAAAATATATTACATTTAAAAATGATAAAGATCATACTCAGAAAATGATATTTCTACATATGTAAGTAATAATAAGTGGTTAGCTTGTTTTAATTGGATTCATGTCTTAGTTGTTAGTTAGTTGTCTTTTCTATGGAACTCAACTCCTTAATTTGGCCTCTTTGAAGGTTTTTGTAGTTCTCAGTTCTTTGATCTACTATGAACCCATCAGTTATCTATTATCATTTCATCTATTGTAATTTTTGTTTTGACTTTAAGCCCTAGTTAGTAAGTAGTTGTTAGGGTGGTTGATTTGCCACAGCGAGTATAATAGTGTAGATTATTCAATGACTTCTCAGAAGATAACTTTTTTAATTTGTTTTTGAAGCCAAAGCTAATTTATCTGCTCGTTGCAAGTTACTTTAACTCTATTTTTGTAAGCAAAACAAACCCTGAGCAAACCTGAATTTTTAAAAAGTGAGTGGTGATAGTGATAGACACACCTTTATGATGTTATTATATTTTAAATTATAATATAACCTCATCACTTAAAATATTTAATTTAAGATCGTTGTTCATCCTTATTTTACTCCACTTAAGTTCTTTTCAGAATTCATTAAAAAGATTTACCTATCCTAGCAATAACCAGTGGCTTCACGAAGATAAGCCTGAACTACCAACCTCTTTGTTTACCACCGTTGTCAAGAATTTAGGTCTGAATTAAGTCTTATCTTTTTAACACTTAATTTAAAAGTAGTGAACAACTTACCCAGGGTGACAAATACCCTCCTTCATCCTGCATTTTTCTGATTTTTTTTTTTTTTTATTTGCTTCTAAGAAACTTAACCCTTTGACTGCGGAGGTATCACCAGGTGATACCTAGCATTTTCAACTGAGTGGCGGGATGTATCACTTGGAGATACCGCATGGTTTGGAGAGGCGTGCGTTATTCAAGAGAGAGGATAATGGAACTTCTTCAAACGGGGTCTTTAGTTGTGCGGCCGCCTTAGAGATAGACCCAACATCATTTCACTCGTTTACTACTGCTATGCTGGTTTGCAGACCTCTTTTTTTTGCAGACCCGCAACACTTCAGCCCTTGGATAGTCCCTAAGGATGAAGGTCCCGCAGTCAAAGGGATTTACCTAGCAATAACCAGTGGCTTCAGGAAGATTAGCCTAAACTACCAACCTCTTTGTTTACCACCGTTGTCAAGAATTTAGGCCTGTTAACCTGAATGTTATCTTTTTAACACTTAATTTAAAAGTAGTGAACAACTTACCTTGGTTGTCAAATACGTTCCTTCACCCTGCATTTTTCTGATTTTTTTTATTTGCTTCTAAGAAACTTAAAAGGATGAAAATACTATAGTTTGAAAATATGAGCACTTGAACTAACTTCACACTCAAATCAAAGCAAAAAAGTTTTGCTTTTTAATATATGCCAAACTTTGTCAAATCAGCTTAGCTTTAGAGAATCTTTTTACAATGTTGTTGTGTATTGAAATTGTTCTTTCTTTATGTCCTGATCATCACAATATTGGAATATTTCATATTCAATAGACAGATAAAGAATTTATTTTTAAAAGAACTTATCATTTTTGACGTTTAATGGTGTAATTGTAATTCTTTTATGCCTTCTTTAAAGGTGTGGAAAAAATTTTCACATTATCCTTGTGTAGTTTGTTCTCTCCCAGGGCTTCTTCAGTATTATTTGTAAAGGCTTCTTTCTCTAGATTATTTATTTTCTTTTTTTTTTGCAATGAGAATAAACTCGCCCAGTTATGGTGAAATATTAAGACACTATTTATTTCTATACCTACCTATTACAATTAAATTGAAAATGAAAATATAAATAAAAAATATAGTAAAAGTTAGGAGAGATTTTATATGCATTTCAACAAGCAATTAAGAGAAATACAAGATGTATTTAATTTAATACTACCTGATACAGGTACTCTCTGATATAGGTTTTGAAAATAAACTTAAAAACTAATTTGATTTATTTATTATACGCAAATATCAACGTGAATCAAATATAAATTGAGGATATTGAGGAACAGTCAAAAGTAAAAATCAAATTGACTTTTGTTGAGGTATAGTGCATGAATGGTGATCAAAAGTTTTGGTCACCATTCTTGAAGAAATTAATTTTCAAAAATATGGAAAAACCACAATTTTCCTTGTTTTCTTTTTTGACTAATCCTCTGTATCCTTAGGCTACAGCCACACCGGAGCTACCTCGCTTGGAGCCTAGTGGCTTGGTGAGTCGCCAGGCGTGTAATCCGTGTGAACCAACCTTCTAGAACATTAGTTCCCAAGGGAGGCGTGGAGACAAGTCAAGGGGGGCGTGGGACCTCATTATCAAAATAGCTTTGCCGTCCAAACGTCTAATGTGATTATATAATATGTGATTATATGCCGAATTTGATAAAATGGACAAATCATAGTTTTGGGTTAAGTACTAGAAAGTGTACCCCAGTATATCACAGCAAGCACTTCGATTGTATTTACCTTTTTCAAGAACTTATTTGTGCAAAAAAAATTTTTCAGCCCATGAAATAATGGTTTATTTTATTTTTTTCATTCTCTCATAAAATTGTATAGCAGGGGGGGGGGGGGTGGCGAAAGATTTATTCTTGACTGTGGGGGGCTTGGTAAAAAAAACTTTGGGAACCCCTATTCTAGAACATACAAGACCGGCCACACCGTGAGCTTGGTTACTAGGCTAGACTAGGCTATGGCCACACCGGAGCTACCTCCCTTGGAGCCTAGCGGCTTGGTGAGTCGCCAGGCGTGTAATCCATGTGAACCAACCTTCTAAAACATACGAGAGCGGCCACACCGTGCGCTTGGTTACTAGGCGAGTTACCTAGCAAGTCGCTAGACGAACAGCCCATTCTGTTCTACCTGGTGTCTTACCTAGTGTTTTCCTTTCAATTCTCATATTCACATTTTTTATTTAAGTTAAATTTATTTATCGTGTAAATATGGAAGACGACTTATTAATTGCGGCCATGTTTTCAAATGTTTTATGAGTCATCCTTAAATATTCATGAAATTTGTCCTCATAATTTCTTATCTGTTTGTACAAGATATTAAATTTGCCATGTTCTTCCCTCTACACATTAATAACGTGCACCCAGAATGATGGTACTACCTACTTAATAAGTAATTTATATTTCAATGAAATACTTTCCGTCAACAGTAATTTTTTTTAATGTCATTTTATTTGGGCCCAGAACAAAAACAATATTTCAACTACTGTCCTTTGATAGCGGCCGGTGTGGCCACTATCAATCCAGGCGCCTAGTGACTAGGAGACTCACCAAGCCTCTAGGCTCCAATCGAGGTAGCTTCGGTGTGGCCGCAGCCAGAAGGTTGACATGGATTACACGCCTGGCGACTCACCAAGCCGCTAGGCTCCAAGCGAGTTAGCTCCAGTGTGGCCGTAGCCTAATTTCTGTAGGGTCATTTAAAAAGGACTCTTTTTAAAAATGCAATAACTCAGTCAAAATTGATCTACAGTTATATATTTTTATGTATTTACAAACTGCTATCAATCAATCATCATTTATTGAAGAGACATAAAAATAACAGAACATAACATGAGTTATTACATATCTTGATAACATCAATAATTTTAACAAATTTTTGTTACGATTACATTTATTTAGAAATCACTGTCTTCAAATCGGCCTTTTGCCATGACACTCTTGTAACTGGATGTAATGGTGGAAGGAACTGCGATGTAATGGTGGAAGGAACTGCGATGTAATGGTGGAAGGAACTGCGATGTAATAGTTAAAAATTTCATGGAGCATATATGTCCACCTCCACATTAATCCCAGTCAGTAACCATGGTCTTTGTAAGGCACAAATGTCCTTGCTAATTTCACCAATAACCCCTTTTAATTTATCGCTGAATATTTTTCATCTACAAGTGACTTTTTTTCTTCAAACTTTATCACAAACCTGCTTATCGATGATGCTGCCGGGTCATGGTTACATTCAAAGCTCAGGCTGAGTTTCCAGACAGTCTTTGTATATTTTTACCCATTTTTGTGGTGAGTTTTTAGAATGGTTACTCGTTGCTCAATTCAATAGTAAGCATTTTCATGGCACTAAAGTCGCAAAACAACAAATCATCATCTATTTGCAGTAATAATATATTGCAATAATGACAGTGCTCCCAACCTTGAAAAAAAAAATAATCCTGGGAAATTAAAATGAATGTCCTTTTTGAATGATCCTTTATTAATAAATAGGTCTTAAAATTTACCTGTGAACTTCAAATAATCGAGAATGGTAAAATGGCATTTTTCTTCATTTGAAAAATCTTTTGCAGGTTAAACAATTTTCCCCTCTAGTTATTTTTGCTTTTAATTAACTTGTTTTGCAGTGTAGTTTTTCTTGCAATTAAAGTGTAGTGAACCTCCACTTTTAAATGTTTATTTTTTTCATCATATTTATTTTATAAATTTAATTAGGGTAGCTTTATTTTATCTATTTAAAAAAAGGAATTTTTTACTCTTTCAAAACTTTTTTATTAAATTTAAATTAATTTTTTTTTTAAATTAATTTAGAACAATATGGTTTTTGTTATTTTAGTTTTAAATAGTTCTAAATTTTCTATACTCTTAAAGTTCATCGGGTAATTGATTAAATTATAGTACTGCATAATAAGTCCAGTGTCTTTGTGCCATAGAGGTTCTAAGAGCTGGTACTACGTAATGACCTCTGTTTAGACCTCTAGTTATTATAACATGATTTATTTTCATGTTTTCCTTCCTGCAGGCGGGTTAAACATTTATATTAATGCAGTTGTTAGAGTTAGAATCGAAAGCGGTTTAAATAGAGAATGTGGGTAATGTGCAAATTTACCTTAATAGGGTCTAAAAAAGATTAAATACCTTAAATTGAATTTTTGCACGACAATTTAGATAGGT
>KZ652388.1:83031-97252 GCA_001010745.2 Gerris buenoi | reverse complement strand
TTTGCATACTTGCCCTTCAAAGCAAGGGGAAAATCGCTGTCTACATAAACTTCGAAGTTTTAATTTTGGTACACGGTACAATTAATGAATTAATTTTGGGGAACGGGGTCAAAGTAATGAATAGCCTTTATGATGCATGAATGCCTTTATGATAGCCCTAATTTATTTGAGTTTTATCTTATTTATTTTTTATTATTATTATTATTATCATTCTACATAAAACTTGTTATTGTGACCACCTGTATAATGTGACAAGGTAATGGTGACTCTCTATAATGGAACTAAGTGACCTTACACACAGGTGGATTCAGTATATTCATAATAATAAATGTTATTTGTGTGAGAAAAAAATAGAATGAAGTTTGAAAATTAATGTTAAGATCAAATAGTGGATAAAGAATCGGCCTTGGATCCCTGTGGTATTGCAACATGGCCACTTTAATTCACTCATAGAAATCTCACTGCATGCATTGCAGTAATTAAATAGAGTCGTCATTTATACACTAGCCTCATATCATATAATATAAATCATTTTTATGATTCATTTCTTATTCTTAGTATTTTAATTTTATTTTCATAATCTCATTAACTATTTTTTTTCATAATTTAAAATCTGATGGGAAGCATTTAAAAATAAATTGTTGTTGACAAACCAAAAATTAGTTTCTATTATATATCAAAACACGAATTCCCTTCCATTTAGACATTACTTTTCATTTTTACTGCAATAATTACTGAGTAGAGACATTTTCTACTTACTTTAACGCCAAAAGAGGACCGTTAGTAGGATGAGGAAAATGTGTTCTGTTAAGAACACATCTTAAGCCTTTTGCTTATTGCTATTATCATTGCAGTTTTTTAGTCAAATATACTAAGTTTACGAGGAAAAGAAAAAAAAATATTACAGAACTAAGAAGGAATTACTTTAACTGATAAACTAATGACATTGTTTAAAGACGCAGTTTAAAATGTAAGAACATTCCATCACATGTGTTAGTGTCATTTTCATTCTTTAAATTTAAAGAATAAAAAAAAATAAAATGTATATAATACATAATTATATTAAACTGGGAATGCTTATTACGTTTCCATTGTTTTATTATCAGTTTATTTAGTGTTATCAGCACCTGAACCTCAGCTGTTTTCTTTTGTATTTTTTAAATATCAATTGTTAAAGTAATTATACAAGGCAGAGATTTATATGGAACTGAATATTTTGTCTTGTCATAACAATATAAACCACCTGTCTTATTATTTTTTTTAATGAATTAATTTATTAAACATTTTATTATATTTAAATTTTATTATCAGATGTTTTTTATATCTCTTTTTTATTTTATTTTTAATTAGATGTATAAGATGGCAGCAATAGTGTTTTATTACAAGTGTCCTCGTTTATAATTTATTATCTCTTTTTTTTATATTTATTTTAATGATATGTAGAAGATGGCGACGAAAATGTTTTATTACAAGTGCCCTCGTGTACAAATTAATAAGTACTTGAGATTTACCAAATAAATGAGAGCACTCTTAACCTTATTATTTTTTTTTTTTTAATTTTATTTTTTTTTTTATAAGAGAGGAAATTCCATTGTTGTACAGTACATATTTTTATGTTAAAATTTTTGTTATATTACATTACTTAAATAAGATTCTGTATTTTACTTAATCTTATAACATGATATTTTTCAAGATGGCTTCTAATGTTTAATCTCTAGATTTTATCCTAGTAAATAATTACTTTATCTTTTTATCTTTATAAATTGTTTGTTTTCCTTTAAATTTTTATTTTTACTGTTCACGGGAAAATTACTACTCAATTGATAATGATCAGTGAACAGATGAATAAACTGGTTTATTTGTTATCTGTTCATTATTGATAACAGGTTGAGAAAACTAATTTTATTATTGTGGTTTGCCAATTACTGATCAAATGAAATTATTTAGGATTTCAGTCTACAACCAGCACTTCTTTAGATTATTACCCCCCTTAAAGGCCCCCATACACCGTGTATGGGGCTGTTTGATGTTGGCACAAACATGATATTTGATGTGTATGGCCTAAATTTGTCCGACATCAGGTTTGTGCAAACATGTTTGCTCAAAAATTTTGAGCAAAATGTTTGATGTAAAATGTATGGGGGCCTTTTAAAGGAAACAGAGGGGAGTAACAATCTAATGAAGGTATATAGAATGTTCTTCTTTAGACTGTTACTCCCTTTATACGAAGAGAAGTGTGGCATTCCTTTGTCTCAAAGTACATTGGAAGTTATTTATTTAATGTATTTTATATTCTAAAAAAACATAGGGGAGTAACAATGTAAATAAGTACCCTATAACCCTTGTTTTCAAATTGGTATAGCAGTAATTTAAGTTTTTAAAGTAAGAATATGCAATATATGAAGTTTAATTTTTATTAGGAGTTGGGGTTTTACTTGGCATTGTCTACTATAAAAAATTTATTTACTAACATTTTGTTTTGTTTTTTTTATTTCAAAATTTATATTGTGATAATCACCTAGAGTAGATATAAGTTCAACAAATTCTTGTTCAACATAACTAACTTAAAATGACAAATATTAGTGCAGATGACAACTACCCTGATTTCCTAAGTATTGGCTGTATATTCTACTTTTCCTCGATGGTGAATTTGATGACAAAAGAAACACAATCTAAGATTTAATCCTAGAATGTAATCCCGAAACCCAAACATATTTTAAGAAACGACAGAGTAAATTTTTATACCAAATCTATATTATAGAAGCCAACTGGCATGGACAAAATAAAAAGGGGTTTAAAAAAAAAAAAAAAAAAAAAAAGTTGTATTTAAAAAAAAAAAAAAAAAAAAAAAATACAATGTATTAGATAAAATAAATGATTATATAATCATTAATTATTTAATAATTAAAAAATACTAATACCTATTAACACTGTTATGTAATTGTTATTTTTTTAATTACTGTCTAATGATTAATGTTAATTTTTAATTTTCTTTTAAAAAAAAAAAGTAAAAAGTTTTTTATTTCAAAATTTTAGTTTATTAAAACCACATACTATTCACTTATCAAATAATTCAAAAACTAGTTAAAGGTTTAAAATGGGGAAAATGATTTATTATTAATTAAACCTGTATTATTATTATTTTTTTATTTTTTTTTTTTAATTAACTTTGGTGGATCTGAAATTTAAGTCATCCACTTATTTATCAAAACATAGTTTATAATTATTTGTAAATTCAAAAATAATTGTATAGTGTGTAAATAAAATTTAAACAAAAAAAAAAAGTTGTAAATTTAAATACTTATTTTGTTATTAATGTGATATTATAAAAACTGTGATAAAAAGTGAATAGGTGTATACAGTGGTAAAATGTGTCTGTAATCATAATACATTTTCTGTTTTATGTAGTTAACTTGTTAGATAACAATTTCTTTTTAATTTCATTGGTATTTACATCCTGTCTTATTTAATTTAAGTCGACTGAAAGTAGACAGTTTTGTATTATTTTATATAAAAAAGTATTTCTTATTTCTGTACAGTATTTAAATATTAAATTTATTTTGTGAAAAGAAAAAATAAATATAATATAGGATCAGTTCATTTTTCTGTTCTTCATTTAACGGATATTAGAATTGTTTTGTGACAACTTTTTGAAAAGGAAGTTAGAATAAGGGAGTCTCCTTTAATTCAAGGGCCCACCTTCAAAGGCTCTCAAGAAAAAATGAAGTTGATGTAGGTATTTTTTATTTATTATCATATAAATAAGGGGATTTGATATTCCATTGATATTTTCACTTACTCTAATGTCCATATTATGTATGATGAGAAAGTAATTATTGTGATAGTGTGAAGATTAAAATGTTTGAGAATTTTATGGATTTACATTATGGATAAAGTTAAATAAAAAAAAAAGCCATAAAAACTATATTTTTTAAAAAAATCTCATCAATTTTGTCAAGTTTCAAATCCCAGATAGGTTAAACAATTTTTATTCTGTGATAACATTAAATAATGTGTTAAGAAATGCTGTTTTGTTGGCCGGGATTTATAAGTGTTATTATGAAAATCATTATCAATTCTTGGTTTTTTTTTTAATGAATATTATCTCACACTTGAATTGTCTGCTGAGGTATCTTCAA
This sequence comes from Gerris buenoi, assembly GCA_001010745.2. Classification (NCBI taxonomy): domain Eukaryota; kingdom Metazoa; phylum Arthropoda; class Insecta; order Hemiptera; family Gerridae; genus Gerris; species Gerris buenoi. The sequence continues at coordinate 93,113 of KZ652388.1, read as the reverse complement.
TTTAGATTAATTAATTTCTCAAAATATTAAATGGATGTTATCAATAATTATCTTGACACAGTGTACTTATTCCATTGTCGTGGTTGCTGTAGTCTTAGTTACACTTTTCTCTTATTAGTGATTCTTCTTTAAAAATGATGATTTTAATAGAACGTTTTAATCCAAATTTCAGGTACTTACATCGTCTTGTTTAACTTATTTTATAGTTGACTGTATTGTTCTTTGATTTTAAATATTTGATTTTATTTTGTCTTCTTAATGTCTCACTGTATGATATCAAGTGCTGAGTATGAAAAATTCATATCAGGCACTATCTCCATCTTCAATGTGATAATTATATTATTAGAGAACACGTCTCTCTTCCCTGGGAATTAAACTCACATGTATTAGCACTTTTTAACATTGGATATTCTGATAGTCAAAGAATAAACATTGTTGTATAACCTTAATGTTCACAAAATATATTTTACTTTTTCATATAAAGAGAAAGAATTGTGTTGGCATAAACATTCCCCTAGTCCAATTTTTTTTTAATTTCCTTTCTATCGTCTGTTTAGATGTGTGAAGCCTAAACTACTGGGTTAATTTTAACAAATTTTGACTTACATGTTCAGAAAAAAAATACCCCGAGGTATAAATCGAGAAACAAATATTAGCTCCAAATTTGGGGACGCCTCAAAAACTCTGAAAAATTCTTTCTTGATAACGGTTCTGACTATTTTGATTTAAAAATTATTCAATTTAATACATTTAAATACAAATCTAACAATGTTAGCAATTTCCCAGGAAAAATATAGTTCCTGAGAAAATAGCTTTAAACATGGAAGGAGAGAGGCTGGGTTCAATTTGCCGAGAAGTTATTTTTATGATAAATTTTAATGAAATGGTCAATAATAAATAAATGTACCTACAAAAACTAATAAATGGAAAACACTAGACTAAGTAATTTATGGACTTGTGTATGAGAAAGTTTGTCTGAGTTGTCTCAGACTTTTTTTATGGATTCAGTATATTAATTCTTGGGTAAGGAATATGGTTTTTGAACTCTCTGAGGAATTGCTTGTGTTATTTTAACCCTATCATAAGTGGCCTTTTTGTATCTAATATACAAAGAGTTGGATTTTAATGATGCTTTTTTTAATGTTAAAGTCTTGGGTCAAGTGGTGCACTCAGTCTTGTTTATCTCAGCTATGACAACTATTACATTGCTCTAGTTTACTTTAGATTCAAAATTTTATCTTTAAAAATTTTAATGGAGTCACTATTTGAACTTTTGAGGACTTGGTTTCTTTGTTGTTGGGTTTTAGGCAATTTATTCTATTCAAAAGACTTTTTGTAGTTAATTTTAATTAATGGTTCACATAGTGAATATCTTTTAATTAGTGGTTCACATAGCCTCCTTTGCATTCTATGATATATTTCATTGATGTTATGCTTTTACAACCCAGAAGTGTCAAATTTATTTAAATGTTTCCCCTTATTTAAAATAAAAAAATGTATTTTTTTTAATGAATAAAATTATCAATTTAAAAATCAGATTAGTATTTTTGAGATATAGGTGTTAATAAATGTATATTTGGGAACATGTGGAAGAATAACAAATGTGCATAGAAAGTTTAAACTTATATGGGACCAACAATTGGCTCATTATGACCTAACATCCAAATTTCATTAAAATTTGATGGCAGACAGGCAGAATCCCTGATTTTTTAAACGGATTTATGTTTTAGAATTATTTTTTTTATTATTTTTTTTTTCTGCAGATCAATCACATAGGTTCAGTAACCTTGGATCAGAAGCAAAATAATAATACTTATTATAATTACCTTTTGTTAAAAGTAAAGCAGAATTTTTGTTAAAAAATATTTATGACCGGAAAAAACTATAGATAGGCATTCTGTAAAGGTTTTGACTGGAAGGCATCGTGAAACCAGAATGGTTTCTAGTAATTGCCTTGGATGACAAATCAAGGTATTGGGCCAATCAGAACTAGAAGCCACCCTATCTGTTGTCCAGTGTGTGTAAAAGAAATGGAGACACCTTACCACTTTTCGCGAGTATGTAATAAGGATATGGAAGACTGCACTTTTACACATTTGGAGAGGAAATTCATGGAGGAGGAGATTTTTTTACTAAATTATAGCTTAAGTTTTCTATGTCAGATTTAGTTCCGTTCTCTATAATACTGGTTGAACCTGAGGTGTTAGGTTTTTTATGGATAGTTCAATCATCATAAAGTTGTTGATAAGAATTATTAAAGGTAGTATTTTTGGCTTATAAAGAGAGATCAATCTAAGAAAAACTACTGGATACTGATAATAAGAAAATATGTGACGGATAGAGACTGATCAGAATAAAACATGATATTGATGTGATGAGTAAAGTGCCAAATCAATTTAGAACGATTATGTTGATAAGAAGAAAACTTGTGATGAGAAGAGATTGAGAGAGATATGTACACAATATTTTTAATAAAAATGCTATGTTTGTTATTAATGCTACTTTAGTAAAACTAATATATTATGGGTTAGTTAAAAAAAATAACTCATTTATAATTTAAATCTGAGTGATTTTATATTTTCTTTCTATTGGCTATAAAATTTGTATATGAATGCATTTATTATTAATTTTTTTCCTTTGTATCTGTGCAGGGCTGGCATTGAGGAGGTGGAGGAGGAGAGGTATGAGAGTCACTACAAAGTGAGCTTAGGGCCTCTGTGGTGCTCCTGATGTCCCTAACCATAATCTAAATACCGACTCAGCCAAGTCTTATTTCAACCAACAGGTAAATACTTGACTAGTGGTTTGTCATGACTTTATAGATAACCTATTCTAATAACGACCTTGTCTAAAAAAAAAAAAAAAAAAAAAAAAAAAAAAAAAAAAAATCATAAGCAATTATACCCTTTTAAACTTTAGTAGTAAAGGTACAACATTAAACTAAAAGATACATTGGGTAATTCAGAATAGTGTTCAGAATAAGTTAATATATTAAAAAGTAGGGGATGTAGTCAAGTCCTTCACTCCCATTCACCTAATAACTTGGGAAAACAACAAATCTAGTCTAAATTTTAGAGATATGTATTTAACATTGAAGATCATATCAAAAAGTTCATATCAACTATTAGTTTAAAATAAATGTAGCTGATGCTATTATTTCTTAGTTAAGGAGGTTTGTATTAAAGAAAATAATAATAAAACTAATAAATTAGCTTGACGGTATTCACCAGATATAACCTTATGAATAATCAAATAATTGGTCATTTTAAATTAGATTTTGTTGAATGACTTCATAATTATGACTAGAGAGGTTAATTAACAGTAACACAACAATATTTTCTCCACTATTTTATAAAATATATAACAAAANATGAGACTTCTAATTTAAATTCACACATGCCGACGATTAACTTAAAAACCTACTCTACGGTCGAATATATCTCTTATCTGTAAAAATCAGGAGCCCTGATGTATATGTTTTGATTAATATGTATTGTTTATCAAAATCATAATTCATTTAGAAGTACCACATCTCTAAGTATTCGCATTACTTCGAAGATAAACTACACCATGAAAAATGTTTACGAATATTATATTTTAAAAATGCTATTTTGATGGTGTCTTTTTACTCCAGCCATCTTTAAATTTAACTGGCACTAAATTTAAACTGGTGAGCCTTGACAAAGATTGAAATACCTCTAGAAGTTATCTGCTCTACGTCAACATCTAAATGGCTAATTAGGTTCTAACATTATACATATATTTCAGTTATGATTAATTGATAATACAGTAAAACATTTCCCCACTTAATTTTCTTATTTCACATTTTAAATATTTATTTAATTATTTTATCTTAAGATTTTACCCTTATCACACCAGATTTTACCTCTTTTAATGTTGATTAAAAAAAAATTAATTATAAACGTCTATTATTTTCTTTCTAATTATCTCTTAATTAGATTATCTAGTATCTAGATTTGTTTTGAGAGATGTTTAAATATTTATTAATAATTTCATTTTTTTATTATTAATTTATCCTCTACTCACTTGTAGTCTTTTATCAATTGGTTTATTATTTTAGTTAAAATCATGAATATTATCTATAGCATTATCCCTAATTATATTTGAACCTAAATTAGTATCATTTGTAACTTCAAAAACTTAAATTATAAATTTAGTTTCAAAATGTGTTCAGCTTTAATTAGCCATGAATAGATCATACAGAAATTTCATGATTCTGTGTTGTAAGAGTGGTTTCTTTTTACTTTTTTTTTTGAAGTGGTTGTGGGTTCATGTAGTTGATCCCTAAATAGATTATTTATCAATGTCATTAATTTATTTGGATAAATGAATAAAAAGAGACATCAAATTATAATAAATGAAAGAGAAAAGAATTTAAATAGTTATTGAAATATAACTATAAAATTATATTGATTAGAAAACAAAAGTCAGAAATAAGATTGGACAAAGCTTATGAACAAAATATACATTTATAATAATCAGGTATTAATTTTATGACAATTTTTGCTTCTGAGCTTACTGAACTGTATGAAGGCATTGTGGACATTTTGAAATGTGTCTCCTAATTCAAAACTTCCTAGATAAAAATCTAGGTACATTTTTGTGAACCACCACAATATAAAATCAACTCATCTGGTTTTTATGAAATTTAGGTGGTAGGTCATAGTTAGCCCTTTGTCGGTCCCTTATTAATATCATCCTTCTGTTCCTATTGCTATTAACACCTATATATTTAAAAGTACTCTTCGGATTTTGAAGAAATTAAGATGATTTATCAATAGTAGTCCACAGATGACCCCATATAAATTTTAACCCCCTGCACACAATAATTATTCAATAAAAATGTATATAAGTGCTACCCCACTGTGAGTCTAAACAGACCCCTCATTCAATTCCCATTGGTCTATTTGTCCTCATTGCCACATTCATTGTCAGACTATTTTTAATATGAACCGGGTTTCTTATTAAAATTACAACAAATATTTTGATGACGATTAATAATTAAATTAAAGTGGTTGACACCGTTATCCCATGTTTGCCAATTGTAATATATTATGAGTATTGGCAATGAATAAGTTCCTGAAATGTTCTTCACTGCTGTTTTAGTTCTGTATATTGTATCCCATCCCAATAAGAAATGCAAATATGTAGTATAAAAGATAATTTTACTGTGAACAAAACCAAAACACAGTAGTAGTCAGTATTTAACTATTATGGTTTTTTGTTAGTAAATTGTTCAATGTTGGTCTATTTTTCGTGATATTTATCTACAAGATAAAATATTGCAAGATATAAATTTTAACAAATACATTTGAATTCAACATTCAATATCTTTAAGGTATTGTATAGCATATATTGTATAGCACAATATTAAATATAAAAATGCTCCATTCACAATAATTAATTTCAATATTCACAAAGAAATGGAATACAGTGTGATATCAAGTAAATATATATTTGTCTATGACATTCTTCAACTAAAAAGAGAGAACATATTTCATATTTATGGTATCTCTTTGCCTGCTTAATATAATCATATTATCAAACTATTTGTAAAGATAAATCAAAATTATTTTTATTGTAGTTCTGAACTTTTTGATAAACATAAGTAATAAGTTTGATTATGTAATATATTAAAAAGTCAATTCCATTTCTAAATGTGTATTTACAAAACTATATCATTTCAATAACAATCAAGACAATGTCAAAATATAAAAAACAACAAACAACAAAACAATAAATTAATATCCTACAGATTATTTTTTAACACATAAAGAAAAAGGTGTACAGGTGGGTAAAATGTAAAAATAAAAGTTACATCAATAATATGAAATAGGTTTTATTTTTCAATTATTGATAAGGAAACTATTGTTTTCACTTTAGTCAGAAAAGATGGAGTGCAGTTTAATAAACTGTTATCAGTTTTGGAGTGTTCTCTTTCTGTCATGGAAGTTTTTCTAAGTATACATTAAAAAATAAAATAAAAAAACAAGATAGACGCAAGAGATAAGACATTAAGGCAATATTCATCTTTTAAAGCAGATGGTTCTATTTTCAGGTTTATTTAACTTTTGTATGTTTCTAATCTCTTCTTACTCTAGTCACGGAAATTAACATTATTTTTAGTAAAATGACGTAAAAATTTGTATTTATTTTTAATAAAAAACTTTTGGATCAAATTATATTCTAAATAAGAAATTTGTTCAGTTGTGGGCTAGATGTAAGATAACAGGTAACAGGAAGATACCATAGTTATTTATCTATGAGTTATTTATGATTTATCTTATCAATGAGTAAACATTAAAGCTTGAGTACACAATGATTAATTTGCATTTATATAGTTCTTATAGCAAATCAAGAAAATTTGTTCTTAAATGATGGCAGAATTTAATAATAACTAAAATACTTACTACTCTTTTGGCGTATTAAAATATAACTTTAATGATCTGTTTGTTGTCATGCAGTAGTATCAAATATTTTAATGCAGATTCCTTTCAACTGATTAAGAATTGATAAAATGTGGGAATTAGTTAAGAAAAAGTGATATCAGTTTATTTGATCAATTTATATTTGAAAATTTATTTTCCTGACCTAAAATTCTTCAGGTCATTAGATTATTGTGTCATGGGATGGTCATACGTCGTGTTTTGAACAGACAGTCCCATTATTTTAAGCCTTTGAAGGCATCCGGTTGCTTTCCGAGATTGTCCTGTTTTTTGAAAAACAAGACTTTTCCAGAAGGTAAAATGAAAAACTANATCGTCGCCAAATGTAATATATTAAAAAGTCAATTCCATTTCTAAATGTGTATTTACAAAACTATATCATTTCAATAACAATCAAGACAATGTCAAAATATAAAAAACAACAAACAACAAAACAATAAATTAATATCCTACAGATTATTTTTTAACACATAAAGAAAAAGGTGTACAGGTGGGTAAAATGTAAAAATAAAAGTTACATCAATAATATGAAATAGGTTTTATTTTTCAATTATTGATAAGGAAACTATTGTTTTCACTTTAGTCAGAAAAGATGGAGTGCAGTTTAATAAACTGTTATCAGTTTGGGAGTGTTCTCTTTCTGTCATGGAAGTTTTTCTAAGTATACATTAAAAAATAAAATAAAAAAACAAGATAGACGCAAGAGATAAGACATTAAGGCAATATTCATCTTTTAAAGCAGATGGTTCTATTTTCAGGTTTATTTAACTTTTGTATGTTTCTAATCTCTTCTTACTCTAGTCACGGAAATTAACATTATTTTTAGTAAAATGACGTAAAAATTTGTATTTATTTTTAATAAAAAACTTTTGGATCAAATTATATTCTAAATAAGAAATTTGTTCAGTTGTGGGCTAGATGTAAGATAACAGGTAACAGGAAGATACCATAGTTATTTATCTATGAGTTATTTATGATTTATCTTATCAATGAGTAAACATTAAAGCTTGAGTACACAATGATTAATTTGCATTTATATAGTTCTTATAGCAAATCAAGAAAATTTGTTCTTAAATGATGGCAGAATTTAATAATAACTAAAATACTTACTACTCTTTTGGCGTATTAAAATATAACTTTAATGATCTGTTTGTTGTCATGCAGTAGTATCAAATATTTTAATGCAGATTCCTTTCAACTGATTAAGAATTGATAAAATGTGGGAATTAGTTAAGAAAAAGTGATATCAGTTTATTTGATCAATTTATATTTGAAAATTTATTTTCCTGACCTAAAATTCTTCAGGTCATTAGATTATTGTGTCATGGGATGGTCATACGTCGTGTTTTGAACAGACAGTCCCATTATTTTAAGCCTTTGAAGGCATCCGGTTGCTTTCCGAGATTGTCCTGTTTTTTGAAAAACAAGACTTTTCCAGAAGGTAAAATGAAAAACTAAAAACTAAAAAAACTAAAATGAAAAACCAGGGACATATGTCTTCCCCTTGTCACTTATGGGGTTGGTGAAAAGAATCTAAAGGGTGGTATTTGCTAGGTCTGCCATCGATACCGTAATGTGGTGTAAATTTTTGTTGACAGGGAGTGAGAAGTAAGGGGAGAGCAGTGGTAGTATTCACATGCCAGCTAAGCGAACAGACAGAGGTCTCTTATACAACTTTACTGGAAGATACAACTCTATACATCCAGATACCTCAAGCACAGGAGGCTTGTTTCTCTAAAGAAGCTTTCGTCACTTTACTTGAGTATGCAGAAGAGAAACTTCAGTGTCAGGATATCATTGTGTGCCTTCGCAAGGATCGCCCTGATAGACGTAAGTCATCCATGTGTAACAGCACTTGTAAAACTAGCAAGGTGCTGTAATGTGATCCATTATAGGTCAATGTGTTTTTGTGTATCATAATATTAACACCATAATAACAGTTATCAAATTATTGTTGTTTAGCTGTAAGGTTTAGATGTGTAAACATGTGCATTCTCAAGTGCCTTCAAATTAAATATCATTAAATCTTATTGTGTTTAGGTGTGGATCCTTTTAGGGTTCCATTTAGGTTCCCGCAATTAGTTTTTGTTTTATGTCAGTTAGTGTTATTGTTACTTGATTTTACCAGAACTCGCATGTATTAGATTGGAGATTTAATTGTGAATTTCTAGACGACGGAACTTTTAAATAGTTCCTAATACAACTTAGTATAGTTTTTGACTTTACTTATTACCTCAATTGTGTAATTATAAGGTAAATTAATGTTTCCTCAACTTATCCTTCATGTAACTGTTTATTGTTTAATATTGTAGTTTAACTAATAAAATATATACATAATTTTTTAGGCTTAAATGGCCGGTCAGGCCGAAACGTTGCCGTAAAGAATGAAGTTAAGTCATTTAATTTATTTTCTATGAACCCTAATAGGATCCACTACTAAACATAAAATGATTAGAGGGTACATTTACAGCCAATTTTCATACAATTAAATCTTATGCTTGGCATCTCCAAATAAACAGTTTTAGACTTCTCACTTTTATTTGGTCACTCTTATTTCCAAATAATTAATCCTCTTGTAATAAACAAGACAGTAAATATGAGTGTGTTTATATATATGAAGTATTAAAAACTCACTAAGTTGAAGGCTTTTGCCAAGAGTTTCAGAAGTATTAATTCATTCATCAAACCCTTTAGGAACTCTCTAAGACTTTTGCTCTCTAATCTACTTAAATATGCAAAGTATGCGTCATTTGCTTTTTTTTAAGAGGGGCTATTTTTTAAGAATTATAACTAGTCGCTAATTGCAAAACAGGGAATGACCCAACGTGAAACAGGTTATATTTCAGAGTGTGGGGAGGGGGGTAAGATTAACTGTGAGGCTAAAGTCAATAGTCACATCCACTCAAGGAGAAGCTCAACTCCATTCAAAGTTAGCTACAAGGGCCCAAATAAATAAGTGGCCTAATTGCTAGGTACTTGTTTGAACCTAGCAATTAGGCCACTTATTTATTTGGGCCCTTGTTACTAACTTTGAATGGAGTTGAGCTACTCCTTGACTACTTAGCCTCTCAGTTAATCTTATCCCCCTCCCCCACACCCTGAAATATGACCTGTTTCACGTTGGGTTGTTGTGAATACACATTATTTTGAAGTTTTTGCTTTCTTAGCTTCTAATATTTTTTTTGTTTACAAATTTTTACAAACTTTATTCTACTATTTTTCTGTAAATACTAATGTATGACTTTTTTAATTTTTCAGCTCAACTTGTAAAGATGTTCAATTTTCTTGGTTTCTGTGTACTTCCGCCGAACTCAGCGCTTCTCCCTCCTACAGATGCACTCAACCTTTACATGATATATAGAGTCGAACAGTAGAATAACCTCTTTCAGCATAACTTATCCCTGCCCTTGTAAACAAATAATAATAATAAAACCTTTATACATAAATAAAATAATAAGCACCTTACAACAAAAATAAAAATTATTATAACGAAATTTTACACTCTTTCCTTTATAGATTTCACCCCACTCCCACCCTTTGCAATCCTTTCTTACTATGTTTTTTTTTTTTTTTTTTTTTTTTTTTTTTTTTTTTTTTTTTTTTTTTTTTTTTTTT
>KZ652388.1:71108-82860 GCA_001010745.2 Gerris buenoi | reverse complement strand
TTTAAATGGACGAATAATAAGAATATTAATTATTTCCTTTTTAATTGTCATTACTATCCTCTTAATTATTATGAACAATTTTTTTTGTAGGTTTGGAAGAAATGTTCTTGTAATTATAAATGAATATGGCAATTAATTGTTTGAAAAACTTAGAGAGTAGTTTTCTCCACCAGTGAACATTGTTGTATTATTTCATCGGTGTATGAAACCTTGATTCTTTTTTTCCATTGATGGAATAATTTATGTTTATATTTTTACAGGTGTTTGTTTACATTGTATTTTATAAATTAATTGTGAAGAAAACAATGAAAGTGCAATTGGATTGTTGATGTGAAGATTTTTTTCAAAGAATTTGATGGGTTTTTCAAAAAATAAATATAATATAGTANTGGCATATTCAAACACTCAAGAAGATACAATCGCCGAGGGTGAAGAAGAGGAAGAACGTGAGCGCTCGCCCACCCAAACTTGGACCCAACCACAGTGGTCTGTAACTCCGGCTGCTCCTCTAACCAGCGCTTAGATTTTACAAAATCTCCTTTTATTATTATTATTATTATTATTATTATTATTATTATTATTGAAATAAATTAAAAATACACCAATTTTTAAAATAATAAATTAAATAAATCAATTATTATTATTTATTTTTTTGTCTACTAAAAGAACAATAAAAACATAATTCTTTGTTTAACCATTTTGTAAAAGGCTGACAAAAATTGATGTCTAGTTTTAAAAAATGAAATAATTATGAGGTAAATGTGGGCAAGTGCATTTTTTGGGGGAAGTGTGTAGAGGCTCCATATTATCTAAGCCTCAAGATAGAGCAGTGCTACTCAGTGTAGACGTTATCCTGAAGTCAATTGTCTCTACTCAAACATTTATGAATTAAGGTTGAGGTCACAGGTTCAATCCCACGCTGTGCCTCTTTAATTTTACAAGACTCACTATTGATCACACGGTATTTGCTTTGGCTGTACTTTTGAAAGTGAAGTGGCTCGACTTTATTTGAGGTACAAATGCCCAAATAAGTGGCCCAATTGCTTTTGTTTGAACTAGTGTTGCCCGTTTTTTCTACTACCATTACTACTAGAGCACTATCATCTATAGGATCAAAGGGTTGTCAATGTAATCTTATTATTTGGGAATAAGCCTTCATTTAAAAGTCTCTTAAATCTTTAAGTTATCCAAATTTATAATTCCCAAGAGCCAAAATGATCAACTTTGAAAACAGACTGTAATTATAAATTATAAATTGGTAAATTATATAATCATCTAGTTCAGATGATAGCTATTGTTATTAGATGCATGGATTGCACTTACCCCATTGAAAAGAGGAAAATAGCTTCCTTTATGACCTGAAGCAAAATTTTCAACTTTACGGACTTTTATTTATTTTTGAAATAGATATTCGGGCTTGAAGTGGCGAACGCAAAACACCCATCAGACCTCATATTTCGGTCGTAAATTGGGCGGAATCGTCGTTCTCCCATTAAAAAAATAATAAAATCCAGGAGCAAAACTTTTTTTTGTAATCTTTAAAAATCAAACCTTCCTAAATGTTGTTCGTGCACTTGCCCCGCAAAGATGAATTTTTATTTGGATAATTTAATTTTTTTTTTGTCACTTTTGCTGTCCTAATAAAATATTTAAAAACAATTTTTTTTTTTAAATTTATAGTCCTTAATCCATCCAGTTAGTCCTTGGCTCCTCTTTTTTTAGTTATTACTAAAAATTTTATAAAATTTATTTCCTTAATTTATGGCTGAACTGAAGGAGAGAATTGTTGGCGGCACAATTTTGTTTGATTTATAAACTTGAGAGATCCTCGGTATTCCTTTGTCAAATAATTCATTTTGTATGATTTATACATTTGAGTAATTCTGTATGTATGATTTATACATAGGAGAGTTGATATCCCTTTGTCGAAAAGAATATGTTGGTTAAGGCCCCTCCCACTTTTCTACATACTGTCTCATATCCTTTATTTTTTCCAAAAAAAAAGAAATCAGCACGAAAATAATATGTCTACGATTAAAATACATCCAGGGCTAATAACTCAACAATCATATTTGTGAAGAAATATGTTTTTTTATTAATCTACCATTAAATTTTAATTCTCATCATATACATACACACACACAAGACACATACACTTGTGTGTGTTTATTGGTTGTTTCTATGTTTTATGTTGTTTTTATTTAATTATTATTATTAACATTTTTTTTTTTGTACATAAAATATAAAAGAATAATATAAATGCAAACAAACAATAAGGTTAAAAACGAATAAAATGAAAATTATATTTAAATTTAAAATTGAAAAAAAGTGGTATTTACTTAAATAAAATAAATGTACAAATAAACAAAAAAATAAAATAAAAAATAAGTCAACAAATTAAATAAAATAAAATTTTGTTGCCTCATTAATTAAAAATAATGTTTAAAAAATGTGTAAAATTTATAATAAATTCAGTAATATATAGTAATAATCATTTATATTTCTGATTTTTTTTGCCTCATTAATTAAAAATAATGTTTAAAAAATGTGTAAAATTTATAATAAATTCAGTAATATATAGTAATAATCCCTTATATTTCTGATTTTTTTTCCTGTTTTTATTTTATCAATTTCCTTTTATTCATTCCATCTTAAAATAATTTAAGTTTTTAAATTACAACTCTAAACAAATGTATTTTTTAATTTTAATTTACTATTTTTTCAATAGTTAATTTTGGTCCGTTAAATAAGTCACCTATTAACGGAACTTTAATAATTAATAAGTTTAATTATCCTTTTATTTCCATTTTAATTGATATCTTTAGTTTTTTTGTGTATTCAAAAAATTTTCATGTATTATCTATTTAAGTTTATTTTGAAAAAAAAAAAATGTATATTTCAAATGATTTTTGTTTATTTTTAAAGGTGTAAACAATTTTAATTAACAAACATATATTATTTTATTTATATATTAATTTTAACTTTCTTTTTTTTTATTTAGTTATGAATGATTTATGTTTTTTTTTTATTGGTTTTAGTTTATAATGTCGATGAAACAAATATTATATATACATATTATATTTTTCAAATATATTCCCGTTGCTTTAACCAATTACATTTGTTTATTTTCCTTGTCTTACTCATGGAGAAAACATTGGAATCAGATAAAATTGATTGTTCATTTACGTTTTTTATGTGTTATTTCCACACATACATGTGTCATCCTAATTGTTGTGTTTCTACATTACTTTTTCTATCTACACAGCTTGTTAGTAGAAGCTTGTTAGTGTGAGAAATACATCTGAATGAAACAAAATAGAATTTCCTTAACAATTTTGGCTATGTTTAGTTTTATCCCGTATAAAGTTTTACCACTAGCCACTAAACAAGATTGAGGAGAGATGGCCATCAAAAGCAAAATAGAGTGGATNATCTTTTATTTTAGTTTATTAAACTTTTTAAAATATATATATATATATTTATGTATAATATTATAAAATATCCCTTATATTTCTGATTTTTTTTCCTGTTTTTATTTTATCAATTTCCTTTTATTCATTCCATCTTAAAATAATTTAAGTTTTTAAATTACAACTCTAAACAAATGTATTTTTTAATTTTAATTTACTATTTTTTCAATAGTTAATTTTGGTCCGTTAAATAAGTCACCTATTAACGGAACTTTAATAATTAATAAGTTTAATTATCCTTTTATTTCCATTTTAATTGATATCTTTAGTTTTTTTGTGTATTCAAAAAATTTTCATGTATTATCTATTTAAGTTTATTTTGAAAAAAAAAAAATGTATATTTCAAATGATTTTTGTTTATTTTTAAAGGTGTAAACAATTTTAATTAACAAACATATATTATTTTATTTATATATTAATTTTAACTTTCTTTTTTTTTATTTAGTTATGAATGATTTATGTTTTTTTTTATTGGTTTTAGTTTATAATGTCGATGAAACAAATATTATATATACATATTATATTTTTCAAATATATTCCCGTTGCTTTAACCAATTACATTTGTTTATTTTCCTTGTCTTACTCATGGAGAAAACATTGGAATCAGATAAAATTGATTGTTCATTTACGTTTTTTATGTGTTATTTCCACACATACATGTGTCATCCTAATTGTTGTGTTTCTACATTACTTTTTCTATCTACACAGCTTGTTAGTAGAAGCTTGTTAGTGTGAGAAATACATCTGAATGAAACAAAATAGAATTTCCTTAACAATTTTGGCTATGTTTAGTTTTATCCCGTATAAAGTTTTACCACTAGCCACTAAACAAGATTGAGGAGAGATGGCCATCAAAAGCAAAATAGAGTGGATTTAAGTGATACGGAGCAGGGTCAATCAAAGCTGAGTGCAGTCAGCTTTTACTTAATACAGTAGAGGGTGGTCGAGAGGAAAGCTTACTCTAGTTGAAAAGCAATACTATTTAGCTCCTAATACAGGTTTTAAGGCTAATCCCTAAAGGAAGTGGTGTTGTATTAACTCTGTCTTATGGCGGCCAATCTACCTAAGTGTTAATTCTTTTCAGTATAATAACTTAAAATAATCTTTGATTGCTTCTTGTTATAAATATAAGAGAATATTTTGTCTGAAGACAAATCTAATGTAATATAAAAAAAAATATTGAACAAACACAGCTTAACAAGGTCGATCTCAAATTCCGCCACCTCTTCTCAAACTTGTACGTTAGTAAACTTCTTAACTGTAGGAATGGTGAGAGGAATATGGTGAGAGCCTTAGTCAGTAGGTAGTAAATCCCCTAAATGGTCCGAGGAAGCAATGTGTGATAAGGATATTATTAAACCTGCTAAAGTTCTATTTTCTACGTTGTGAGGAAATTATGTTACTGATCCTTATAAACCTTATTTTTTTTTTAAAGGGACCATGTCATACCACTAATAAATCACTTAATTTTTTGCTGAAACTGGACAAAGGTCAATTCCCTCCATCCTGAATAAAAATATGACAAAAGTGTACATAACCACAATTCATTATTGTACCCCTAAAGAGCTTTTCAATGATATATGCATCATGAAGGGTTTTCATTACTTTGACATTTGTAGAACCCCGTATCCCTGTGTAACAAAATTTAAATTTCTAAATCTCATGTAGATAGTGATCTTCCTCATGCTTTGAAGATCAAGTGTGCAAATTTTCATTGAGATGGCAATTAAAATGTGGATTTGTATAAAGGACATACATACATATTCTTTATACAGGGTGACTGGCGTTATATGTGAAAAAATGAAGTGGGTTGTTCTACGCCTCAGGGGCTACAGAACACACTATATAAACCAAAATGGGTCAAATATTAACCGTTATCCCGAAAGTTCAGATTTTATGATTTTTTTAAGATCGCATGCCTTTGCTCATAAAAACACTAATTGCTCCAAAAGTATAAAAGTTTTGGTTTCGTTGTAAATCTGACAAAATTTCATATAAGAAAAGTGTCATTTTCATTCTCTCAAATTACATGACAAGAAATGTATACAAATGTTATTTTTAAGAAAAAATAAAAAAAAAAATGTTTTCTTTGTGGTTCCATAACTTAAAATAGAACCGAGCTTAAACTCTTCGGACTTGAGGAAAAACTTCCTTATTTCCTAAATTTTCAATTAATATTAGTATCATTACCTAATCATAAGGCAAAATTTTTAGTACACTTCGCTGAAAGTAAAAAAAAAGAAACATATTTATTGTTGTTTTTGTTGAAATATAAGTGAGTATACTAAACCATTCTTGCATTTTTTAATGTTTTTAATTATTTACTCACCTGTAAGACAAAAATAGCAGCAATAAACATGTTTATTTTTTTACTTTCAGCAAAGTTTACTAAAAATTCTGCCCTATGAATAGGTATTAATTTTTTATACTTTTGGAACAATTAGTGTTTTTATGAGCAAAGGCATGCAATCTTAAAAAAAATCATAAAATTTGACCTTTCAGGAAAACGGTTTAGATTTGACCCATGGTTTATATAGTGTTTTTTGTAGCCCCTGAGGTGTAGAAAGAAAAATGTTTTCAATAATAATATTTATGTTTGATATCTATATGTTAAAGTGCTGTACATTCTTTAAATACGAGGTATCACTCCAGGGTTTTTTTCTACTTAATACCTCTCTCCTAATTTAAGTTATTCAAGTATCTTTCTTTGTAAAAAAATTCACTTCTGAGTGGGCAAGTATTTTGCAGCGCCCCTTAGGCCCTAGGCACCCTGGGCGGTCATCTATACTGAGCCTGGCTATGGTGATGGCAGACTGATTGTCTTAATATTCAGTAGTCAGGATATGGTTAACAAGGACCTACTGAAACTATAAGCATCCACAAGAAGCCAACTCCATTGTATTCAGCTTCTGTATGAGACTGTAGTCTGTTTCTTTATTGCCCTTGCCCAATTAACAGTGCAGCGGGAGATGATTAACGGATACACAGCATTAGGTCTGGTCGCAATGTAAGCATTAGCTACCTAATACACTTAGGTAATTCTCTACAAGATTTATCTGTCATATTATTACAGCTATCATTAAGGGTAGAACTGGTGCAAACTTAAGCTTAGTCCACACGGGGACCTATGTTGTGGGGATACCCTGATTCAATTTCGTGTACCATTGTTTCAGAGAATCCTGCGTTGATGGAACAGTCTTGTACTACGTAGTGTAGACCCACAATATTCTCCGCAGGAGATACAGCCCCCAACAAAAATGAGCAACATTGAGTCCCAATGTGAACTCTCTTAGTTTTTTAATATATTGTGATAAGGAAATTTTGAGTGTTTCATGCCTAAACAACATGCTACTTCATCTTTATCAGTCATTCTGAACTCTTAATTGATTCCCTTTTAATTTTATTAATTGTGTCAACACCAACTACTCGTATTAGTCCTTCTGGGACTTTCATTTAGAATGCAGTCTTAAAAATCCATTTGGTAGATTGCCATATCAAACTGATTCGCATATGCAAGCAAAATATGGTCAGTGTCTAGTTTGACAACAATAGAGTTAGTTTCATGATAGTCAAAGGCGATACAAAACCCTTGCTCAAGTCAAGCATCAGACTTAAAAGTGGTTTTCGCAAAACAGCAGATTCCTGCACTTACTACTTTACCGCACTCCAGTGTTCTAACTTACAAACATAAAGAACGTAAATCTAAACAAAGATTTAATAATAATAACAATGTAAACTAATGATTATTTTTTTAACTACTTAACTACATGATTTAACACTATTTATCAAATATAAAAATGTTAAAATATAAAAAAAAATCGGTTACGGGGTACCTCGGAACTTTTCCTCACTTCAGAGGCCACTAAAGTGGCCTCTCCTTCTCCTGCTGCGAAGCAGCAGCAGGAAGCAGTATTGGACGTGGTTACTTGGATGGGTGACCGTTCTGAACTGATTTATTATCATTCTTTAAAAAAAAAACGTATTTTTAATACCTATATTTTATTTAAATATTTGAAGTTTGGCTGTATTTTGACAGATGTAAACAAACTTTAACGTCATCAATAAATCAATTTATCGCACTAATAAATAATTATATTCGCTTATAACTTTTAAACTAATTAATCTTTTTTATATTTGTTCCTTAATTTTTTCCGGTTCCAACGATATGCTATATACAGGGTGGGCCAAAAAAAAAAAACCGCACTTTTCTGAACACTTATAGCTCAGCTTCTGTATTAGATAGAGATATGGGGTTTGCGGGGTCTGAAAACTACATTCTTCTACTTTACATTACTTCTTACAATGTTACCTGAAGTTACCTGAAGAATGTATTGAATTGTTTGCAAGGAGTGATGGAACGGGGTAACATCTTGCATAAACGTGTAATTTAGCATTTAATTTCAGGCAATATTGTGCTTAACCCATCTTCAGTGTTTCTTATATCGCTGAGGGACTCCTCCCACTTACCAAGAAAGAACCCCCCTTTCTACCATATGGTAATTTATTCTATCAAAACTCTCTCTTCAGATGTGAAATTTAAAGTAGAAGAATGTAGTTTTCAGACCCCGCAAACCCCATATCTCTTATATCTAGGTACATTCGTGCCAAATTTAAACTCGATCAGGACCTCTATTATTTTATTTTTTATTTACAGATTAAAAACTAACTGTAGGAAAAATGTAATGTGCAACTCGAGCTTTAAGTGTCTTTGCTACACTCGAGAAACCTTTCCACCCTCGCTTGCGGCTCATGCGTAAATATTTCTCTCTAGTGGAGCAAAGTGCCACTTTGCACACTTGTTGCACAAATAACTATTATCTTACTTGAGGCAGCAAAATGAGGCATTATTGAACTGATTTCGGGTAGATAAATGAGATTTTATTTTACTGCCTAGGCAGCAACATTTTTATTGTTATAATGTTGGCAATAACAGTTACTATTATCTCTATCTTATAAAATTATAAATTACAGTTCAATAAGTAATATTTAATAAATAAACGTTTTATTAATAAAACAATTTACTTATAATTCTTAATCCTGTTAAATAAGTTCAATGAATAGTAGATCTTTAATTAAAAAAAATAGCGGAGTCACTGGCCACACTACAGCTTTATGTAAACATTTAACATCCATATTACTAGTAGTTCTGTGAACAGTAGACCTCGCGACGTCAAAAAATGAAAAAATCCTTCATATACGTCGATTGTATATAATGACTAATGACTTCAAGAATAATTCCTGCCAAATTCGAACAAGCATTCCTTCAAACTTTAGAAAAAATATTTTTAATTCGATGAAATCAAATTTCAATGAAGTCTCACATTTTGTTTCGGCTTTCTAAATAGTCGAAGAGTTAGTTACATTTAGTTTACAAGATTATGAGACAGATTAACCAACAAAATTATTATCATCAATAAATAGTTAATTAATTAATTAAATATTAACAGATTATGGTATGGTCGTCAGAAATAAATAATCTGTGCAAGTTTCAGCTTGCTAGGAAATCAGGATTTAAGGCAATTTAGGTAACAAGATTTAGAGGCAAGTGGAAGTAAAATAAGATAAATACGCAGAAAGACTTACAGCAATAACAAATATTCTTAACTATTATGAAGTATACATACATATTCTTGTCGGCGAAAGATAAAAAGAGACTTGTAGGTGATGAATAGTTAGCAATTATAAAAGAAAAATGGCAATGTTTATTGTGAAATAGTAAATAATGTGTTGCGCGCGCAGCATATGTGCGCGCGCATCCCGGAGAATGCCGGCAGCTCAACCCCTACCTCTTAAATCGGAGGATTCCGGGTTCGATTCCCTCCTGGGAAGGTTATTTTTATGCTACTTCTAAACATTTCTTAAGCAAATAAACCCTATACATCGATTTTAATGTCTTAAAGGAACATCTATTTCAAATTTCAAGAAAAAATAAAAACATTTTTTTTATTTTTTTGAAAAAAAGTCTCAACTTTTATTTTTTTAAATTAATTAAAAAAATATATATAACATAAAAACTATACATATTTATTTTCAAGACTTGGAGGAATATGCATGCCAAATTTCATGATAAACAAAAAATATGTTTAATTTTTTTAATTTTATTTTTGTTTATAAAAATTGTAAAAATTAAATTCATTAAATATAAAACTCATACGTTATTTTTCATGACTTCAAAGAACATCCATGCCAAATTTCAAGAAAATCGAACAAAGCGTTTGGCCGTAAGCGCGTGACAAACATTTTCAAACGAAATGCAAAACGGTCCAGTACCTGGGCAAGACCGGGGAAGAAAAAGTTAAAACATAGACCTTGCTTCGCTCGGTCAATTATTGTTATTGAAGTCATATACTAGCTACATATTAGCTACTTATACTAGATACATATTCTAGATATACATATTCTAGATATACATATTCTAGATTATATATACTAGATTAGCTACTAGACAAGCTACTTTTCTTGGTATTCTAGTTACTTTCTTTTCTTCTAAGCAATATAGAAGATATCTTTAATAGTTTTAGTTAGTTGTTAGTAAAAATATAAATAAATATTTTATATTGCATGCATTATTCATTCAGAAGTTCTGTTTTATAAACGTGTGTTTTGTATTTTTTTGTTGTAGATCCAGTTTGCTATTCACTTATATTGTTATTTTTCCCAGTGGCGTAGCTAGGACATTGGGGGCCCCCCGCAAGAACTATTCGGGGGCCCTCCGCCAAAATAAAATAATTGACAAGCAAAAAAAAAAAATATATGTGTGAGGCTCTCACGCATTAGAAGTGAAACTTAAGTTCTAGAATTCATTGGTTCTTAACCTTTTGGTAACCACGCCCCCCTTAAAATTAGTACCTAAATACCTTTCGAGGCCCCCTGGGGGGCCGCAACCACCGGTTAAGAACTGGAGCCGACGCACCTCAAAATGATTTGTTATTGCTTCGGTAAGGCAACCACATTTATTCCAACAAAAATAAATAATATTTGTTTTGATTTGCGGTCCGTAAATAGATATAATATCTTATTTAAATAAATTTAATTCGTTTTTACTTTTTTCTTGTAAGTATACAATTAAGTCCGTTGCCATGAGCCCAAAAAATAATCAAATTATAGTTTAATTATTTATTATCCATCTAATATTACGCTTATATGCCAGTTTTGTGTTCTCTCTAATCGGCAATGTAATTGTCACATTGGTTAGCACGTTTGACCCAAGATCCGAATGACAGTGGTCCGAAGCACGCCTGGGTGAAAGATTTTTTACAGATAAATCATTCACCAGGATTAGTCTCGAAACACAATTTCTGTTTCATTACTTCCGTTACACTGTAAAAATGATTGGAATCTTGGCCGAGTCTCGAATCGCAAACTTCGTTACACGATGTCCCAATACGAAAAAATCACTCTACCGCCGCCAAAGAAGTTTCACTTCAAAATGAGAATGCATTTTTACCACATAAACCTTATTTTAACATATTATTCATAAGTTAAAAATAATTAAATAAACAAATAAATAAGTATAATAAAAGAAACGTGAATTACAAAAAAAAAAAACTTAAATTTTCCCGAGCCTTTGAGCTTCCCTAACCATGAGCTTCCCGGCCTTGAAGCCACACGCATCACTTCGGGTCCGTATTCTTTTCAATAGTGCTCTGTATATAATTAAGTTACAATTCTCATTTTAAGTATAAATATTCTTTAAGTAAATTTCTTTCATTTCACAAAGTTTTGTTGAATTTGGTAAAGTAATTCCGTAATTATAGCCGTGTAAAGTTTTGGATTTTATCTAGTTTGGAAGAGTTTAGTGCGGAAGCCTGGTTGGAAGGTGTAGTGTGATAAGACGTGAGTGCTGAGGAGGGGGCTCGTCACATGCGCAGCTTCTTAGTTTACATGGTTGTATTTAAAACATTTTGACTATCACCTTCCGGTATTGTTTTCTTTTTATACCGACAATAGTCTCTCAGCTATGGCAGGAGGGGTAAAGAAACCCGGGGCTGCTTCGGTTTCAACCTCTGCCGCTGGCCGCGTTACTACTCGCCTACAAGCGAATAACTCTGATAACTCTAACTCACTAGCATGCTTTAAATGCAATAGTAAAATCTTTCCTCTTAACAACTTTATCTCATGTGTTATCTGCAACTCTATCCATGTTCATGCTGACTGCATCAATGTCCAAGAACAAGATTTTGAATTTATTCTTTCGTCTTGGAAATGTCTAAAGTGTCTTTCTAAAAAAGACGACACACCAATCACTCCGCTTCGTCCACTTGGACCTGGTAAAACATCTC
>KZ652388.1:13111-24166 GCA_001010745.2 Gerris buenoi | reverse complement strand
TGGTACACAGGGGTACGGGGTACAAAAATCAAAATAGTATTTACCCACCAAGATGCATGTCATAGGAAAGCTTTTTAAGAGGACAGTAATTGTTGTATACTTTTGTCTTATGAGAGAGGGGTAAAATGGAAAAAACACTTTTTTATGCTATTTTTGACCCTAAATTTTCAAAATTTTACCCCTTAAATGGACTCCAAAAATTCTGGGGCAGCGAGCTCATCCTTTCTTTTAAAATTATTGACATTTTAACATTTGTTTGAATTGTTTAAGTGGACCATAGGGTGAGTTATTGTCTGGAGTGACACATACATACCTATAATATACATACATGGATAAAAGTGTTATATTTCAGGATTTCCATGGAAAATTTTTCAAAAATTCGCATTACAAAAACTTTGAGCCATTGCAATAGCCTAATTTTTTTCGAAAATTCGCTAAAAGTAAACATAAGTAAAATCGTTTTTTTAAAAAAAAAGAAATTAGTCTTTTATGCGAATAGGAGGTTAGATAAAGATTAAACCTGTAAAAATCTACATTATAAATTACGATATTTCGCCTAGTTCAAATCTATGTGGAATGATCTTTGTCTATGGAACTACACCTAACACAAAATAATATGAAAATCGAACTTTAGTAAATTAAAATAATGTCATACAGTCATACCACACACTATCAATTGATTTAAAATGCTGATCACTTATACTTAAGACTCTCAACACCTTTATTAGTTGTAATAATGATCACTTAGTCACCACCACAATAATTTAGTTGATGTTTTGAACAGTCGCCCCATATAATTGTGATGATAGCTACAGTTTTTAATACCAGTGAAAACGCCTAAATATTTATTTTATTATTCTTGCCTTAAGTATTTTCTATTATCAAATTCAAGTTTTATAATTCACGATTACACAACTTCTTTTGATAACACTTTTGGAATGAATTGTAAAAAAAATGTTAAATGTGTTTGTTCATTAAGGAATTCAAGAGCAGTAAATCTAAGTTGTATGAAGATGAGGACTGGTCTGAGTTAAAGAAACTTAACTATCTTGTTTTCTTATAAAGATAATTTAATTAACATTTAGCAGCAAAGTGTAGGACCGGAGATGCCGCTTTCCACCCTCGACTCAACATTCAAAAGCCATTACATTTAGACGTGTCGAATTCTACGAAAGCATTATGAAGAAAGGTAAAATATCACATAAAAGATTTACTTATTTAAAGCCTTTTAAGTAACCGTACGAGAATTCAACGTTTCACACTGACGCAATCTCCATCTCGAAGCAGATCATGAAAAAACGAGATGCGAATGAGTTGCATAAGTAACCAAGCAACGCTCCAACAATCGAAGATAAGATTTATTCAACACAGAAAACATTTGTATATCTTTATTAAACGTATTTAATACAGAAATAAAATAATATAAATTGTTTAAAACAAATTAACAATCTCTATTAAAGGAATAAAAAAGATTTAATTTAACGAAAGCTAAACAAAAGTAAACAAACATTAAACAACAAAGACTCGCAATACAGCTGGGAGTTTAAAAGCAATGTTGCCAACCTGATTTCAACTAATTCACTATATTTTCCATTCATTCTCTACTATTTACAAAATTTTCCCGTTTTTAAGAACGGGCATGAAAAGAACAACATTACAACCTATAAACTAGCCCTGAATAGTGCATTACGTATCTAGTTCGGAAAATAGCATTTTGCATGCGAGCGTGGACTTTGCACCTGAGCGACAGCGAGGGTAGTAAAACCACACAAGCAAAGCAAAATGCAGTTTTCGCACGAGTGAAACCTACTGAAAAAATAGGCTTTCATTAGCAAGTAAGTATAAAATAGGATTGTTTGCTAGAAGCCCTGTCCTTCTCACCAGTTAATACAGCTTTTACAACACCTATAACAAATACCATTTGGTAATGGTTATAGTACAGTAAATAAAAGACTTTATACAAGGACAAGTTGTACATATATGCTAATAAAATGAAAAGGCTGAATTTTGGTAAAATAAAACAAGAACCCATGGCGTTATAAAAATAAAATAATTTTGGTCTAAAGGACAATTTTTGGGTTTGTTTTTTAGTATATCAAAAAGTAAACACAAGATAGAATTACAATATGAGTTCCAATTTTTAGAGCATATAATATACAAGCAGCTACAGATTTATACCAACTTTAAAATTGGCAATAAGAACATTTATTTATTTTTTTTACAAAGTAAGTACCTGAATCTATAAAGGCTTTAACTGGGTATCCATTGACTCTGCAGTCAATATAAAGCATGGTAACAGTTCCAAAAGTCTCAGGATTATATTCCATGGCTGCTTCCATATTGGCCTCTATGTTCTTCTGCTTGATCTCCTCACCTATGAGTCGCTGTGCTTCTAAGTCAAATGGATGTGCTCTCATGATCCTTTCACGCTGTTCCTGACGTTTTTCCCTCTCAGCAACCTGTTCCGCAAGCACCTTACCAAACTCATCTAAACATCAAAATAAATTTAAATGAAATGAATTGATCAAGCATCTCTTTATTAGAACAGGTTGAATCAGCTGTCAAGGACAGTGGCGGTGATAAGGGCCCTGCAGACCCCGCGGCGCGGGTGCGGGGGGCCCCTGGGGGCTCCTGTAAGGGAAATAGAGGGGCCCCCACTAAAAGTATGCGGGGGGGCCCCCAATACTTACCGCCGCCACTGGTCGAGGATTGGATTGATGGCATGATAATTTTTAATCCTTGCTTGAGATGTGGGTTCTAAAATGAATTAAAGCTGATTCACACAATGTCTAGTCAAAGAGACCTCTATTAAAGTCCCACTAGACAATACACCTAGTGAGGTATTGTCNCCTTTGGTCGCAAGTCGGAATCAGGTTGATGTAGCCTATCTTGACATGAGAAAAGCATTTGATAGGCTTGATCATGGTATTTTATTTGATAAATTATATAAAAATTTTCATTTTTCAAACCCTCTTCTCATGTGGATTTATAGATTTCTCTCTGACCGCAACTCTTATGTTCGAGTAAAATCACAACTTTCTCATCCTTTCACTATTACTTCTGGTGTACCTCAGGGCTCTATACTAGGTCCTATGTTGTTCCTTTTATTTGTTAACGACCTCGTAGCAAATATTAAATGTCACTGTCTCTTATTCGCGGATGATTTTAAATTGTTTTCCACTATTATAAATCGCCAATCCTGTTTACAGCTTCAACAGGATTTAGACGTGGTTAGTGTATGGGCTCTCAAGAACAGAATGGAATTTAACATTTCTAAATCTACGTTAATTTCTTTTACCCGTTGTCAGTCCGTCATTACATATTCGTATTTTCTTAACGGTAGCCAACTTAAACCGGTAGACACTGTACGCGACCTTGGAGTATTATTAGACAAAAAACTTTCCTTCCATTCCCATGTTTTAACAATAGTCTATCATTAACATCAGTCGTGGTCTCTCTCTTGAGTGTGCACTATGCCTGTATAAGTCGTTAGTTCGCCTTTTGCTTGAGTACGCTGTTCCTGTATGGGACAATATTGGATTAACATTATCAAATCGCGTCGAGCAAATACAAAGGCGTTTTATTCGTTGTATGTATCGTCGTTTCTTCTTCTCCGGCGCATCCTTTACTCCTATGAATCCTTGAGTACACGACTAGGCTTGGAGTCTCTTGTGTACCGGCGCAAAGCGTTCACTGCCCTCTTTTTAGTGAGAGCTCTGTCTGGTATTGTGTCATGCACTGAGGTGCAGGATCAGGTTCTGATGTTGCCTCCTAGTAGTGCTTTGTTTGTAGTGTTTCTATAGTTAATGCATTACCCATTGATTCGAATAACTTCGAAAACTACCTTAATTTGTCCTCTATCATATCCCTCTATCTAAACCCTCTGTAACTACCTTTTGCAAGATGTTTACATTACTATGTAACACGTTCTTAATTTTGTTCAGTTTATTGTTATTATAATTTTTTTTTTAATTTCTTAATGTTCTTAATATTTGTTAGTTTTTTTTATAACTAATGTATTTTTAAATTGTATATGCTTTTGTAAAAGAGGTTCCCACTTGTGGCCGTACGCTGTTTGGGTGCTCTATATTATAATAAATAAATAAATAAAATAAATAAATATCAAAGTGTTGTTATATAATGTAGTGAATCTGTAAAGTGATACCAGTGCTTTATATGGCCTTATACCGAACTACGGATTGACAGCGCCCTTTTTATTGGCTATTTTATAGTTCTGTCAGAAAACAAGGAAAGTGAATGAAAACAATATGAAAAACAAACATAATAGTGTCAATTTGTTTTGGTTTTTAGCATTTGATATATAACAACATAACCTGACGAATTATATCAACAACAATTTCGAGTCGGGGCCGGCGTGGCCGAGTGGATAACATCCTCGGCTCTGAAACCAAGGTCTGAAACCCGACGTGAGTTCGAATCCCGGAGGGGTCAGACATGTTTTACACTGATGATCTCATCGAGTAGATGAGTAAAGTGGTCGGATAACCCCCCGTCCTGTAATGACCCANAGGGTTAGTTTAGTTGAATACCGCTGGAATCGCTCGTGAAACAATTTTGCGCAGGTCAAATCGTATTTTCCCTAGACTAAAATATTATATGTATTTTCTGTACAACTAGAAAGTTATGGAAAAAATGGATATTTATACTATAAACTCTAAGTTTAAGAAAATGGCAATATTAGATTGTTAGATTTATTTATAGCATGAGCTGACCTAAGAAAGTTATCGTTATCAACAGGTATAGACTTTCAATGTCCAAATACTAAACCACTGTAAATATATAAGAATGTAATCTAGATTACACTGGATACATTATGGATTACATGAAACTTATTTTTTAATCTGATAGGTGGACCTGCCCAAAATCCAGAGTGCATTTAGGCAACCAGAAAAAAACTGTAAGTGTTGGTGTAAATATTAACTTTAGCATAATGCAACAAAATATAAGTGAAAAATATAACAGTTGAAAGCCACAAATACAAGCAAAGGAACAAGAGAAGTCAACAATTTTGTTCTTCAACGGTATTTCACAAAACAGCACAATTGACAGACACAACAAGAAAGCAATTCCTTGCAAACAGACCCACCTAGTCAAAAATTCAAAATGCACAGTTTTGACCACAGAAACAAAAAAAAGAGCAAAATAGCAGAATTACCAACAAAAATAATAATATTAATGCAACTAACTAAACTCTGGCAGAAATATAAGCGATTGTAGCAACAAAGGCAAAATGGACACATCCTAGTCCAAAAGAATATTAATAAATAAATAACTAGCTAGAAAAGACAGAATTAACAGACAATTAACTACTGAACAAGAGGGGGAGCTAAAGCAATCGTGCACAGATAACAATTCTCAAGTTAACACTTGGATAAGATATGCTTAGAGAACTTTCATACTAAGACAAAATATGATTCAAATCAGATTTATAAAGTGCTTAGTGCAAAAAGACTCAAGGAACTATTAAAAAATACTAAATAATGATATAATGAATAAATATATATTTAACACAATATATAGTATAAGTTTGTAGATAGAAATAAATAAACAATAGTAATAAAATTATAGTAAACTAAAAATTAAAAATAAAAATAAAGGCTGTAAAAAATAATGCAAACAATTACCTTTTTTCCCAATTTAAAAGTAAATTAATAAAGACTCTTATTTACATTTTAGTTAATTTATTTAGCTTATTCTCTGTTATTTTATTATGCTAGTTATTGTATTGTTTATTGCTAATTGCCTACTTTGAATAAGATGACATATTACATCATTCTATTCTATTTTATTCTATTCTACAATTCTGGATTGAGGGGTACTGTATGTGTAAAATGTCAGATGAAATACGAAATTCAAATTTTGAGGCAATCCCTCGACTGCCCAAACTCAAACTAGTTCTCAGAGAACATCAATCATATTTTAGTCTCTTTCGGCCTTTAACATGAGGATTTATCATCTCTTAGTAATTCTGTTTGAAATTATGTAGGGAATTATTTGTTGAGAATGAAAGAAGTGTGCTGTGATTAAATATTTCTAATGGTTAGATTAAATAAAGGAAGTTATTTGACTTTGACTCTAGTATGTTTAAGTGTTAAAGTTCTATTACAGTCGACTCTCGATAACTCGAACCTCAATAACTCGAATTCCTCGATAACTCAATTTTTTTTCGATCCCCTTCATTTCCCTGTAGTGTTTGCCTTAATTATTACCTCTATAAGTCGAATATTTCAAAATCAAAACCTCGATTAGACGAATTTATTTTGTTTTTGGAGCCATGGGCAACCTCTATAAGTCGAAGTTTTGTTTCCATCCCCTCTATAACTCGAAGTTCACAGGTGCCTACATGATCAGTTTTGACTGACAATTGGCAATACCATACATTAGTAGAGTTCTCGCATGTCATAGTAATACAGTAAAGTCGCATATCATTGCTTCCCCTTCTTTCGAGAATTCGGCATGCCGCCAAATACTTTATCAGAGATCCTAAAAATTCTGGCTAAGTAATGATGATGCAGCAAGTGGATTAGCAAAATATGTACATAGTTTTTGTTTAATACCCTGCATTTCTTGGTACATACTGGTTTATTACTTGAGTAGGAACCTCTATAACTCGAAGTTGGTTATTTTAGACCTCAATATCTCGAACCTCGATTAGTCGAAAAACTCGACAACTCAAATTTTTCTATTTACCCCTGAAGTTCGAGTTATCGAGAGTCGACTGTATTATAATTTGACTAACAAAATACAGAAATCCTCGAGTAGTAAAAACAGTCAGCCAAGTAGTGTGACATATAGCTTCCTCACATCCTATTATTGGAAAAATGGTCACATAGGAATTGAAAGTGGTTGTTTAAAAAAAAATCCAAACAGGTGTTTTGATTTCCAGTGGAGCCACACTTATTTTATATTTAATATTATTTTGCACAGATACAGATAAAATTAATATGGGACCATCTGAGGGCTTATTTTAACAAACCATCCAAATTCCTTCAAAATGGATAAGTACATTAAAGGTATAGGTTTAGTAACGCATTGATCAAATGCAGAAGAAAACAGAAAGAGTGCAGGAAATTGAAATTAATATGGGTGGAAAAGGTCTAGCATGTTAGATAGTATGATGATATTAGTCAATTTTTACTTGGAGTTTTCAATTCTTGGGTATGTGGGGTCCTAAATTGGGACATTCTCAGCTTTTTTAATTTAAAAAAAAAAAAAAAAAAAAAAAAAAAATTTGGTCCAAAATACTGAGACAAACCTCATACATATAGTGATACTGAATATGAATCCCATATAATGTCATGTAATCAAATTATTATTTATTCCACCTTCACTTAGGCAAATATTTTAAATTTTAATAATTCTTAAATTTGAATCATAGTGATTCTCAACTGGATTCAGGATGTTGATTTCACTCCGAATTAAATCATAGATATATTATATTTTTAAAAATATTCATCAAATATGAATTAATAACTACAGGTGCAAAAAACATATGTTTATCAACCCACATTGACTCAATTATATGATAAACAAAACAAAACAAATAAATTAAATAACAATAACAAAAAAATATCAAAAACACATCTTTGTTTGTTTTTGATTCTGTTCCAAAATTTATTGGAATGTTGCTTTTATTATTTTCTTCACTTTTTACTATTCATAACATATTTCACAATCAAAAACACCACATTATATATTTTTAGAATGAAGACATACATTTGAATATATTCTGGAAGTTGTTAACAGAGTAGAATCTAGGTCAAATCATTGCATCACCAATAGTATTGAAAATTGGTTCTTTTTAATAAATACATGAATCTATTTTCCTACCTATTTTTTCATATTTTATATTATACAATAAATATATACAATCTTGATATTTAAATTACCATTTTAAAGATGACAGAAATGAAGGAAAAAGTAGAATCAATGCTTTTGCTATGGGGTAATAAGGAAAGGTAGCAAAACCAGATAATGATTTTAAAAGTCTTTTGGCAAGCCTAGTCCTTCCATGCATTGTTGCACCATAGTACTTATGCATCTAGTGTGGAAAGTAGCATTTTGCATGCGAGTGTGGAGTTTGCACCCGAGCGAAGGTAGTTAAACCACACAAGCAAAGCAAAATGCAGTTTTCGCACGAGTTGCGTACCATACTTTATCTACGATTGTTGGGTTTTAATAAATACAGAAAAAATACTTAATAAACTTCCTGTATGTAAGTTTGTGTTTCTCTTTTGATTAAGATAACATTAACTCATTAGTTGTATTTTGTGCCAAATTAATTATTTCGGGAGGCGTATTATTCTCCTCATTTTCGTCATAATAATATAAATCAATCAGTGTTTTAAAGAACAGTTACTTAAATTAATCAAACAGCAAATTAGTTTTGCTAAATGTAAACCAACTAGCTAATCGTGCGTTAAGGTGAAGAATTCTAACTTTTTACCGCACAGGGACAGAAAAAAAGAGGAATTATGAAACGCGCATGTGCAATAAATACAAGCACATAAAGAATCACTTTCTGTTCTATGCATCTAAACAGAGATACTTTTGTTTTGTGCAAAACAAGTGACAATTGCTCTTGAATGTAATTGTGACAAACTCTGTACATTAAAGAGTATAGTAAACAACAAGCACTGGAATCTGAAGTCCATTTAAATTTTCTTTACTCAAGTTAATTCAAATTAATACTCTCAACAAGCTGTACGCTTAAAAATCTGACAAATAGTTGGAATATCAAAGATGAATATGAAAAAAACAGATGCCCATGGAAAAATTTAAACAAAATAGTTAGCCATACTGAAGTGAATGAGCTATGCTATGCATTGATCAGTAGAAGGAATCTGTACAAGATAACGTTATGTTTATGAAGAAATGGAAGATTTTGATTATAGGGATTTTGATTAAGTCTGTTCATTCAAAAAAGCAAAAGAAAATTATTGACTTCATCAGTGTGTACAGTACAGTGTACATAAACTTGAATTTTTGGAAAACTACTTCTATAAATACTATTGGTGAATTTATTTTCTTATGTATATTTTCTTGATTAAAAATGTCAAAGGTATTTCTGCTTTTATTTGCTTCTACAAGACAAATAAAAACTGACTACTTTCTTAACCTGTAACAACTTCGATCACACAGTTAAGAGGGCTCTTACTGATAATACTTAACTGGACTTAAAATATATCAGGAAATAAGAGAAACCAGCTAAGCAGAATGATTTCACCCAAAAGGAATAGGTAATTTGTACCACATCGTGAACTATCTGACCTAGGACTTTAATGTAACAACTCTCTACACAACTCTCCTACGACCAGATTTCCATAACCTCAACATCAGCAAACATAAACCTGAGGAACCTCTAATATCTCTCATTGATAGTTGTCTAGCAAGCTACAGACACAGCATTTACCTTTCAAAAATAAATTCACATTATTTTTGTTGGATTGAATTTATATCTCACTCACACAGTGTCAACTCTGTATTGAAGGTTTAGTGGGAGTTTTTTTTTTTTTTTTTGTTTAGATCTGTCAGTGTGACATTTATCTCTGTTCTCCTGTTATATGAGTATATTAAATCCGTGTATTCAATTAAGTTATATCGTACGTGTTATGTGTATTCTTGTAGTTAGAAGGTCCATTATAACTAACAATTTTCAGTAAGACCTCACACAGCACACTGAAATCCTTTCTGTTGAGAAGTAGAATGTACAGGAGAGATTATAAATACCTATCTTCCTTAGTCTAAAGAACTGTTACACAAAGAGACACCATCTCCACTGTATATGTTGGATTCCACCTGGCATCTGACAAATAACTTATGTCACATATTATTTATTTATCCATGTCTTGTTGAAATATTGTTTTATCTTAGTCAACTAAAAATAATTCTTTGTATCCAAATTACTGTATCAAATAAAATGAGACATAAGCCAGGTTTACACGGGTAGAGTAAACAGGAGAGTAGAGTAGCGAGTAGAGTAACTCTACCTGTAGAAACCCGAAAAAACGCTCAGTAGAGTAGAGTGGCGAGTAGAGTAGCTAGTAAAATTGGTAGAGTGGGAATTAGAGTGCACTCTACTCGCTACTCTACTCTCCTGTTTACTCTACCCGTGTAAACCTGGCTTTAGAGTAGAATCCTCTACTACTGCTTTCTTACTCTGCTAACATTAAAGTAACAACATCCTATTGTATTGACTGTTTGCTAATCAAAAGGATAATACCACTTAAAATTTCATATCTTCTGTAGATTAGACCTAGTCGACTAATGATTAACTAGGTGTCAAAATCTGCCAATATTTTACAAAAGCAGGTAAATATTATCAAATTAAAAAAATGCTATATGCATAAATAAACTACTGTTAACTGTATGTAATTCCTACATTCATATACATGATATATATTTCGTTTACTTACTGGCATCAGGTCTGTTGAAATTCATATGACTGCCTTGAGATGCCAAATGTTGTAGTATAACAACATCGCCGTCCTTAATCCCGCAATTTTTCAAAGATTTCTTATCTTCTCGAAGCGGTTTGCCATCGTGCACAATTAATATCTCCGGAGCTGGGAATCCGGATTCGATTTCACAAAATGCTTTAAAACTTTCCAATTCTAAATCTTCGCTTACATCCAATACGAAAATATCATCCGATAAAGTAGTCACAGTAACCTTCATTTTTTTCGGAAATAAAAAATGTAGGTATTATACAAAATTAAAAAGTAATTCTTAAAAAACACAATTTATAAAAATACTTAATAGTTTGTGTTTCATAAATTGTTAAAATGTATATACTCAATTATAATATATAGACATATGACGAATAAATAATAATATCCTTAACAAAAGTAAACGAACAACGAATGAAATTCGCCGGATTTCAGATCAGAATAGTTCTTTGAAAAACAAATAGTAGTCTACAATGCACAAATACAAATGACAAAATAATATATCGCACTCCAAATACGAATTCATAAACAACGTGCCTTCTAGATAGTATTTTTAATTTCTATATTTATAACAATGAATTGTACA